>JAOTRH010000002.1:2307650-2321322 GCA_034768845.1 Heliamphora exappendiculata
TACTGATAGTCCTCTTCGTCGAAAGATCCTGAAAAATACAAGAATCATGAAAGAATGTCACTGAACAACCCAAATCATATGTAATTTGACTGATAGATAGTAAATTGAAGGGGTTATCAGGGGTGTACAAGACATTATATAAAGAGAGCAAAGGTTGGTGTCGCAACACCACAACCCTTGACAGCTAGGGAAGATCCATTAGCCACCAAGACACCAGCATGATCAGGGGTAGGCTTGCAATCAGAGAGAATACCTGATGATCCAGCCATGTTAGCAGAAGCGCCAGAATCTATAACCCACGTGTGGGGGGTAGCCACACATGCAGTAGGATTACCTGCAAATGTGACTGCTGGTACCTCAGACGAACTTCCGTGCTGTCCAGTCTGTCCATACATGTACTGATCGTACTCTGCTGCAGTCATCTCTACAACTCGTCTGGCTGACCTGGATGCTCCCTGAGGACTCGGCTAGATATAGTCTGACTGGTTGAAATCGAATGCGGTATTGGCCACCAGTGGGGGCTTTCCATGAAGTTTGTAGCACTCACTACGAATGTGCCCCCTAATCCCGCAATAATGGCACATACGGGTCTCGTGACCACCATCACGACCCCCTCCACGACCAGACCGACCACTACTACTACCACGACCACGACCTCGACTGCTGCGGTTACCATGAATACCTACTAGAGTAGATTGGTCAGATGCCTCAACAGGGGATGCAGTAGGGCCACAAGAGTCATCTCGACGAGATGCTCGACTAAGGCGTCGGAATGTCTCAAAAAGAGTAGGAATATCTGCCCCGGCAAGGATCTGAGAACGTGCCGAGTCGAACTCAGAATTCAAACTGGCCAAGAAGCACACCACCAGTAGATGTTGTCTCTGCTGCTGAAACAGGAACAACTGATTCGTGAATGGAAGGAGCCGGTCAAACTCGTCTGCCAAAACCTTAAATTGCAGAAAATGATCCTGAAGCAGCTTCTCGAGTTGCTAAGACTGAAAAAAACCTTTCAGAACGTCATATAAACGGAAGAGGTCATTAGTGGATGAATAAATTGACTCCAATAAGGACCAAATCTCTCGTACGGTGTCAGTGTTAGCCACCAAGGCCTGAACGGAAGGTTCCATTGAATTGAGTAGCTTACTGAATATTCGAGCATCGTCTTGGGTCCAAGTTCGAAAGGTTGCTGAGGTCTGAGATGGAGGATCATCAAATAAGTGGGAATCGAGCTCCATTCCCTATCTCACGAGCAGCGTGCTCACTTAGCACAACTTGCCACGTACAGACCAAGGATAAGTATCTTACCTATCCCTGGTGCTCCGCTTTGATACAAGCTTGGATACAACTCAACCCCAAAAACTAACTATTAAGGTCTGCGTGTCCTCACGCTTATATACTAAATATTACTTTTGTACCCAGGCAATGTGGAATGTCGCTTCACACTTTCAAATATAATGCACAAGCAGTGTGAGTAAGCACTTCTGCTATTCAGCACTGAAAAAAAAAAATAGATTTAAAAAAAAAAAGCCAATGTTATTATCACTTTGGTATTTATCCTTTCTGCCCTGTACTGGTGCAATAAAATTCAACAAAGGCTACTTGGAGAAATAGATGACAAACAAATTATTTATATAGATTTAGGTTCTACACAATATTACCTCCTCACTGTGAATACTAAAGACCAGATCTTCCCTCAAGAAATTTATATCCTTCAGATGCTTTACATATTTCCGTAGAAAGCCTATATGACTGGAAGGAAAAAGCAGGTTGGTCAGCTTTTCAGAAATAGCAGAAACATAACTAGTAGCAGGCAAGGAGCAAACTCTTTCCATTTAACAGATTTAGAAAGAAAAAAAAATTGATTTAAGTGAGTAATGATAAACAGTAAAAACCAGAACACAAACACCCTCATATTTTCCATAAGAAGAATACAAATGTCTCAAACTAGGAAAGTAGGAAGTCGTAAATACTCTGGAAATTATACTGAATGCAGTAAAGTGAATATTAGCATAGGAAATAAAGTAGTTTGATGAAAAATCTTTTTTTTTAAAACCCACTTGGTATGGTTCTTGCACATTCTTGATAAGAAGCGGGGAAAAATATATAGACAACTATATGGGTTAAGCGCGGAGGAGTTTCCTTCTGTTTACTACATGGAACTGATGCACATGCTTAAAACCCTGTTATACTTGAAAAGAAAAAAAGATATCTACCTTTTTCCATCTGGATGTGTAATTACAATGTCCATATCCCCACAAGAAGCTTTTCCACGTCTGTATGACCCTCCACATACGACCACCACCTTTAGAACATAAGTCAAGAATAATGAGGGCCCACACAAAGCCATACATATGCATACTCTTAATAGCAAGCTAATACCTTGGGGAATTCATTCTAAAGGATACCGAAGTAATTTTAGACCTTAAGCTCCATATACAACTAGTTTGGACTCAACATTATTTGGCCTGAGCCAATAAATATATCCCAACTGCTAGAAGAAAAAGAATAATGGGAAGAAGTACCAAACTGGTAGGCGAGCACTCTTATTTATATTAAAAATTAGAAAACACCATTACATCTATACACACACACACAAATGATAATAACTATAATCATAATAGACTACTACTAATAATAATAATAAATAGGTTAGTACTAACACCCCCTCAAGCTGGAGCATATATATCAACCATGTCCAGCTTGTTACACAAATATGAGACACGCGGACCCGGTAAAAAACTAGCATATATATCAACCTTTCTGATATTCGTCATGAACAAAATAACAGTCAACCTCAATATGTTTTGCCCTTTTATGAAATATTGAATTTGTGGCGAGATATAAATAGCAGATGTATTATCAACCAAGAGTTTGGCAGGACCACTAAAAGAGAAGTGTAATTCTGTCAAAAACTGCTGAAGCCATATAATTTCTGCAGTTACTAATGCCATAGCTCGGTATTCTGCCTCCGCACTAGATCTGGATACAACATTTTGCTTCTTACTTTTTCAGGAAACCAAGTTCTCATCAACAAACACAGAATAACCAGATGTGGATCTCCTGTCAAAAGTGCATCCAGCCCAATCAGCATCAGAATACCCTTCCATTCCCATATGTCCATGATCAAAAAACTGGATGTTTTTACCTGGATTTTTGTGCAAGTACCACAAAATACGTAACACCACTTACCAATAGGGAACATGGGAATCGGACAAAAATTGACTCACTACACTCACTGGATAAGTAATGTCTGGACGAGTCATTGTAGTAAGATAATTAAGCTACTCCACTGTACGTCGATATCGCTCAAGGTCTGAAAGAATTGCTCCTTCTTTCGGTTCTAGCTTAACGATAGACTCCTTAGGTGAGTCCACTTCTTTGGCACTCGTATACCTTGCTCGCACCAGAATGTCAAAAACATACTTTCTCTGATAAATAAACACCCCTTTCATATTCCTGGTTACTTCAATGCCAAGGAAATATTGAAGTTCACCAAAATCTTCATCTGAAACTTGGTACCCAGGAATGATTTAAGCGCAACAATCCCTCCACTGCCACTACCAGTAATAACAATGTCATCTACATACACTACAAGTAATATGCAACCAGCTGAGGTATGTCGAAAGAATGCCGTGTGATCCTTCGCTGATTGCTGAGGCCAAACTCCTGTACTACTGAGCTAAAACAGCTAAACCAGGCTTCGAGAGACTGCTTTAGACCATACAATGAACTCCTCAAATGGCATACCTGATTAGGGACCCCCCAATAAGCAACAAACTCGGACGGTTGCTCTTTATAAACCTCTTCCTTCAAATCACCATAAAGAAAGGCATTTTTCACATCGAGTTAATACAAAGGCTACTAATGTGATGCAGCTAAAGACAATAACAACCAAACTGAGGCCATCTTGGCAACGGGTGAGAAAGTATCAAAGTAGTTAAGTTCATATGTCTAAGCATAGTCCTTTGCCACTAAACAGGCTTTCAACGGCTCAAGAGTGCCATCAGAATAAAGCTTGATAGTATATTCCCACTTACATCCGATAGCTGTCTTCCTAGGAGGAAGACTCACTAGGTCCCACGTATGATTAGTCTCAAGGGCATTCATCTCATCAAACATAGCCTTGCGCCAACCTGGATGAGAAAAAGCATCTACAACAGAGCAAGGCAAAGTATGTTGATCAAGTGTAATAATACTCTTCTGGACAGCGGCTAGCAAACCACGATATGATGAAATATACACAGGGTGATCTCTACATCTATGATAAGACTTTTGTAAAGCAATATTAGGATCACTTACCTGATCAGGGACTGAATCTAGCTAAGAAGATACTGACTCAATTAGAGGAGAGGTGATGGGGCCTGGTGAAGACGATGATTCTGAGGATGATGATATCACAGGTGAATCCACAACAACAGGAGAAGGCTCCTCGAGAATATCAATCGGAGAACTGGCGACAGGAGAAAGTGCCACTGGTAAATCAGTGGAGTAATGATACATCAGAAACCGGTCTAAACCATCATCAACAGCGCGGGAAGGTGTAGTAACTAGGCCATAGAATGAAGCAGACTCAACAAAAACAACGTCTCGGGATACTATAAACCGTCGCAACTCCGAACTGTAACAACGATATTCTTTCTGTGTCTTAGGATATCTCATGAAAGCACACTTTAGTGCTCATGCATCCAGCTTGGTCACATTCTGGCCAGTATCTCTCACATAGCAAACATACCAAAAAATCTTGAGTGGCAATGAAAAGAGAATCTCTGAGGACGCAAAACTGACAAGGGTGTAGCACCATGTAGAACAAAGGATGACAATCTATTAATAAGATAGCATGCTGTCAACACAGCTTCACCCCAGAAGACTTTGGAAACTTTCATCTGGAATATTAAAGCACGTGCAGTTTTCAAGAGATGTCTATTCTTCCTCTCAACCACTCCATTATGCTCTGGTGTGTCTGGGCATAACGTCTGGTGAATAATCCCATGTATACGCAGGTATGTACCTAATACTCCACCAATGTACTCACTCCCATTATCATTACATAGGGTCTAAATAGTTTTACCAAATTGAGTCTGGACTTCATTACAAAATAAAGTGAAAACATGAGGTAATTCAGAACGCTTCTTCATCAGATAGAGATAAGTAATCCGAGAATAATCATCAAAAAAAATTACAAAGTACCAAAATCCAAACAAAGATGTAACAGGGCACGGACCCCAGATATCCAAATTGACTAAAGAGAAAGGACTCATTGTCCTATTATTATTATTCATAGACACTAGCACACGCAGGTGCTTAGAAAATCGATATAACTCACACTCTAACTGTGTAACCTTACTCAAACTGGGACATAGTTTCTTCAAACTGGGCAATGAGGGATGTCAAACCGATAGTGTATATTCAGAATCTGAGACGATCTCCCCGAGCATGCAACATCCAAAGTCTCATCCATCACATACAGGCATGAGCCACCCGTCTTCTACTGATAGTATTCCTCTAAACTAGATCCTGAAAAACACAATGATTAGGGAAGAATGTTACGGAGCAGTTCAAATCATTTGTAATTCGACTCACAGAAAGTAAATTAAACAGATTAGTAGAAGTATGTAAAATATCAAAAAGGGTAAGTGATGGAGACAAAGCAGCTACTCTCTATCCCTTCACCTTCAAGGTTCCTCCATTGGCAACAATAATCTCACTGTGTCCAGGGATCAACTGATAAGACGAAAAAGTACATGTGGAGTAGATCATATGTGCAGATGTTCCCAGGTCTATCACCCACGATCTGGAAGTGGCCATACACGCAGCGAGGTTCCCTACAACTGTGGTTAAGGGAGCATCGGCCGTGTTCCAATTCTCATCTGGATGAACTGGTCATATTCCTCTTAAGTCATATCTATAATCCTCCTCTCAGAAGAAGAGGAAGAGACATCATAATCGGTCACTGCATTGGCCACAGAAGATGTAGGACGTCCAAGTAGCTTCCAACACAAACTCTGTAAATGTTCCTGCTCTCCACAATAGTAGCAGAACTTGGTGTCACGTCCTCCTCTACCTCTGCCTCGTCCTCCATCACGGCCTCTACCTCGGCCACCATCATCACGGCCCCCATCACGACCTTTACCTCGAAATCCGCCTCTACCTCCTCCACAAGACACAACCAGGGTTGTATAATCACTCTGGTCAGTAGTTATATCTCGGAGCTCATCTTTAGTTATTGCTCTGCTCATCCTTTTGAAAACCTCTGATAGCGAGGGAATATCAGATCCAGCCAGAATCTGACAATGTGATGAGTCTAGTTGCTGGTTCACTCTAGCTAGAAAACAAATCACCAAGAACTGCATCCTCTGGTCTATGAACACCTCGTATCGATTGGTAAAAGGTACCAAATGATCATACTCATCAGCCAATACCTTAAACTTCGTGAAACAATCAGAAAAATGTCGCTCTCCCTGCTGTATCCTGAAGATACTCCGCATCACATCATATAACCTAAACAAATAATTCGTCGAGGCAAATGTTTCCTTAGGTATGGTCCATACCTCTCGGACCGTTGTGGCATTAGCTACCAAAACCTCAACAGAGGACTCCATGGAATTCAGCATCTGACTAAGTAATCTTGCATCATCCCGTTTCCATCTTCTCTATTCATCAGATCCTTTCTCAAGAGAATCTTCGAACAAATGATCCTCCTTCTCCATACCTTCAATGATCTGCAACACCTTTTTCCATAAAACATATGTTTGTGGTTTAGTCAACTTTGAATACACTAATCGTGTGGATGAAAATACGTCCGTGATTCCTTGTTTATCGGTACCCATTTGAGAGTCACCACCTCCGATAGAACTCTCCGTCGACATCCCAATCTATCAATCTCAAGAAATCACACAAACAACCACCCAACAAACAATAAAACACAGCCCCAACCTTAACTATTCATAAATGGACCACTGGTTACCTTCACATCATCTCCATCGAGTCAAACACACCGCGGCAGCCCATTTAGATCCTCAAAATAGCATTGAAGATTCTCCTTGAAGGCTGTCGGTATCAGCAACAGGGAAGAGGAGAGCCTCCTCTAGGGGCTGTTGGCAGTGGAGAAAGTGAATGTCAGAGTAAAAAAGGGGACTTTCAACCTTCAGGACCTGTCGGGGCAAGGGCAGAGGGTTTCGACAATGAGAGAAGGGGCGGCAATGGAAGAAGATGATGGCTAGGGTTTCATTAGGCTGTCGGCGGCTGAAGCAAGGGCTTTTGGCAATGGAGGAGGTCTGAAGCAGCGGCTGAAGGCTGCGGCTAGGCTGTATTGGCCATAGAGGCTGAAAGAGGCTGTCGGCAATGAAGGAGGACTAGGGTTTAGGCTTGTGGCGGCTGAAGCAGGGGCTGAGGCAAGCTAGGGTTTCGATGGCTAAAAGAGGTTAGGGTTTCACGGTAGCTTTGATGTCATGTTAGAAGAAAAAGAATAATGGAAAGCTGTACCAAACCAGTAGACGAGCACTCTTATTTATATTAAAAAACTAGAGAACACTATTACATCCATGCACCCACACACATATGATAATAACTATAATCATAATAGGCTACCACTAATAATAATAATAATAAAACGAATAATAGGCTACTACTAACACAAACTACAGCCCAACTACGCAAAAGATGTCATGTATTGTATGCTAATATTTTGCCAATTTATATATTAACATAATTATTCATCCCAATTTCCTTAGTCTAAGAAATTTCTCAATCAAGCATTCCTAGCCTTGTAAACATCACACAGTAACTTATTATACTCCAGTATAATTGCCCATTTTCCCCTCCTCCCATTTCTTGTGAACAATTGGTTAAGCATAATGGAAGTGTAAGTTTATCCCTGGAATAAAGAAGTCCTCATTTAGATTACTCAAACTCACCAATTTTGGCAGTGAACCCATGTTGACACTACTCGATACGGGTACGGGATATGTTTCGGCTGCTACAACTTTTTATTGGACACATGCTTAAATCTCAACCATAAAAGAATAGTAAGGAGTTAAAGACAATACACTAAAAACATACTTGGGGCTTATAGTTATCACATGCAACAAAGCTATTAAGGATGGAAACATATATGATATGCCTAATAATGTGATAATTCAGTATGTATAAACCAATAAATACTTAAAGAAATTAAAACATTGCCTTATGGATTGATCCCTTCACTCATTTCACCATTCTCTAAATTCTAGTTTTTGCTATATCCACGCGCTCGCATCTAATTTTTGAATACTTTTTAGTCAAGTATGCATATCCTTAGTTTAAAGATTTCATGTATCCAATAACTAGATACACATCCTTACCCAACACTCGTACCACAATTCTTGTAACATAGGTCCTCATAATGCCAACTTCTAAGTTTATTAAAACCGCAAAATAATCTAAGGTGCTGGTTGTTAAAACTGAAACTAACGTGAAAATCTTTAGCACCGAACTAGTATGCCAAAATAAGGTAATCAATCTATCGTGCTAAAAATTTAAAGATAACTTCTCCATAGAGATAAAGATTCATAACCACCTTCTAGCTACAACTCATTGTTTGACTGAATAAAACCTGTTTTAATTGAATCTTTTAGATTTAAATGTAAGGTATCAGCAATTCTGCATTTTTTTTTGTTTGGCCACAAAGAGGCTTTTTAAATGAAGAGAAAAGTACAAAGAAGGCGAGGGAGAAGAAATTTTCCAGCCAGAAAACAAAACAAGAAAGGAAAAGAAAATGAAAGAAAAGAAGAAACCAACTCCATTGACTACAAATCACACACCGCTCTCCAATATCTACATACCAAGAAAGGCGAAATCCCCTTAAAAGGTGGAGACAACGAGTCCCAAAAGGAAGACAAATGACAAAGTTTATCCCACGGAGTCAATATCTTCAAAATTGTCCTCAAATATCCTAGCCTTGCAATTCTGCGTTTATCAAACACTCATAATTGTTGATTGCTGATATGTTTCAGTTTCAAGCGCTTCTTTGTGCTAGCCCTTAATCCCCTATCCATAGTTCACACTTGACATAAAAAATTATTAGTCTGATAAATAAAACCATATAAAGCAGGGAGGAGAAAAGTCGCAACTCTAAATGCAAATAGATCAACTCACAGAGACATTTGTTAGATTAGCAATAATGCTCACCCCGGGTAAAATCTCCTCTGCAGCTTTCTGTAGAAGAAGTTCCATCTCTTGAACCTGTGCAATCAAGATGTCCATCAAAACAAAGACAAACTTTCAAATACTCATAACAAAGTTACATGAAGAGCATAGAAGTGAGACCTCATGACGTGGAATCCTCGTTCTGATATCATCAAAATATTTTAATCCTAACCTCTGTGCATTTGTTAATGAACTCTCATTCTTCAGATCATCTAAAGATTGATGCCCTTTCTCATAAAGTTTCAGCGCAGTGGCTGGACCAATGCCCCATACTTCCCCAAATAGGCTTATTGTCCGCACCTGTAAAAAGAAAACAGCAAAACCAGTTCAAAGTAAAATAATTTTGGGCTGGCTTTACTTTAAATATGAGCATCAAATGTCCTCCCTTATGCAATGATGACGTGAAAGCGGGACTGAACACAGTGCACTACATTTTGCTCAAAACATATATAGTTATCTTATTCCTATTCAATTTTTTTTTAAAAAAACACTACAATATGCAAAAGAAAGCATATTCTGACAAGTTGACAACATCTACAACAACAGTTAGAAAAAAGCACAGCCACGACTGAACCTCTTTGCCATATTCATTAATATCAATATTATTTGTAATTGAACCTTTTGGATTGTCCCACATCGCCGATTGAAAGTCCCATCTGTGTGGTTTACAAAGCTCAGTTTTTTCTTTCCGTAACACCTGAGTTTTAAAGAGTTCTGTGGGTTGGGCTTTTCAACTTGGTGTCAGAGCTGGGTAGCTCTCCTCCCAACGTGCCGAGTATTTGGCTGATGTGGTCTAGAGGTGTCTCGGATTGTCCCACACCGCTTATTGAGAGGCCCCTATGTGTGGTTTATGAGGCTCAATTTCTCATTTTCTTAACATTTGGGTGCTAAGGAGTTGTGTGAACTGGGTTTTTCAACTTGTTATTAGAGCTCGGTAGCTCTTTTTCCAGCGTGTCAAGTATCCGACTGCTGTGATTCAGGCGATGTCTTGGATTGTCCCGCATCGCCCATTGAGAGGCCCCTCTATGTGGTTTATAAGGCTCAGTTTCTCATTTCTTTAACACTTGAATTTTAAGGAGTTCTGTGGGCTGGGCTTTCAACTTGGTATCAGAGCTGGGTTGTTCTCCTCCTAGTGTGCCGAGTATCCGGCTGCTGTGGTTCAAGGGATGTCTTGGATTGTCTCACATCGCCCATTAAAAGGCCCTTCTGTGTGGTTTATAAGACTCAGTTTCTCATTTCCTTAACACCTGGGTTTTAAGGAGTTGTGTGGGCTGAGCTTTTCAACTTAGCATCAGAGTTCTAGTTCCACGAGATCTTGAGTTCAAAAAAGAAAAAGAGAGAGAGAGAGAGAGATAGAAATGGTTTGAAACTTGCAGCTAAAAAAGGAAAAAAAAGGAAAGAGAAGACATTAAAAGACAGAAGATACATACACAATCAGCTATGTAGAAACTATTTAACAATAGATTGTGGACAAAAAATTCCAGAGAATCAAAATAGACAAAAGAGAATAAAATGTGGAAGACCTGTAAGCCAGCGATTAGGGAAATAGCACCACAGGAATACAGGATAAATAAATTTTAGACCGACTATGAAGCTTTTCAGCACCTTTTCATCTGTTTCGAAGTGCTCCAACTTCGAAAGCTTCCCAGTATTCACTATCTCTTGGATCTGCAAATTGCAATAAAACAACAGTGGCAACTTGAATGCTCAGAAGATGAATAGAGGGAAAAATCCTACTTGTGGACAGGCATATCTATACTTATTGCATATACTATTTAAAATTCAGAACATCTCTAATATCAAAGACTCCTAACTATATAGCAATATACAAGCATATATGCATACAATAATGAAATATCCAGCTGTAGAACAAATTAAATCACCCTTGGATAGAAAAGTCAAGTGACAAAAGTTTTTTGACAATGGCCAAAACAAAACTGTGAGCCGGTCACCCAAACAAAGTAACGAATGACGTGCAAGTGGATAAATTAGTATGACAAGGTGTCACGGGGCGACACTTCATGCCGCAACGGAAACACCAGAGGTGGTGGCACGAGGAGCATCTACAAGAGTTGAGCAAGGAGATGCTCGAGTGGCATGTAGTCTTTTCTATGCCAGATGGTTGGTTTCCTTCCACCTTCAAGAGTTAGTGTGACCAAGTTTTGCTTTGTGGACACTTTGTAGCTTGACGTGCTACTCACGTGCATGGACTAATTCTTGAAGGACATGGTTGGATAGTTTTGTAAGTGTATATTTGCTATTTTGTATATAGCTAAAGGAAAATTTAGTCACTTTTACTTTATTAGGGTTTTCTATGGTTTTACCTCTTTGTATATGTCGTGTAATTCATCGTTAGGCGTTAAACTTTAGTTAATAGCAATAATATTCCCCTCGTTTTCTAACATGGTATCAAAGCTACCATCAAAACCCTAGCTGCCATCGTCACCACCGACGATGTCTTCCTATTCTGACGAACCTCACCTCACCTCTACATTCGAAACTCTAGAGACTAGATCAGTCCGACGACTCTTCATCTGCATTCGAATCTCACCTCTGCATTCGAACCTTTCCTCCTCCAACGATCACACCTCTGCATCTCAGACCAGTCGCCAACCCCTCGTTAACCAATCGCAACCTTTTGCGCCCTTCGCGACACTTCGTGACCTGAAAACCCTAGTCCTTTCGCTACCAGAAAACCCTAATAAGTTAAAAAGGACTAAACTACCCTTTAGTTATATACAAAACAACAAAAATACACTCTCACAAGTTTGTGCTACTTTGTTGGCTAAGGTGTTTGCTACCGCAGTGTGGGTTTGAAGCGGCACATGACACAAGGCAACAATTTAAACAGTAATTTTTAACCTAAATCTATTCACTTACATGATCCTGCATCGACTTTCCAATTGCAGGTAGGTGTTTGACCTGATCCACAGTATCAATTTTGAATGGTAACTTCTCAATAACTGCAATGGCCTTGTAGTAGCTAAAAGACCTCCGATCATCGCCCAATGCTATGACAAAAAAACCAGTTACATGGCATAAAAAATCTAACAAACAAATAAGTAATAGCTTCAAAGATTGGAAACAAAAGTGAACTTCCCCACCCAAAAAAAACTACCTCTATATATGTTCATAAGCTTCCCGAACATCTTATTGATATTCTGGTTTTGATCAGGTGGGTTGTATGGCAAGGATGAATCTGAAGTTCCAACCTGAATAGCAAATTGTAGAACCATCTCCTTGAATTTTTTTTATTGAAAAAGAAAAAAAGCACAGTTGTAACTAGCTACAAATCCATATGCGTGGGAAAAAGAACGAGAGAGACAAAAAGAAAAATTAAACTAGAATGCTCAAAAGTTTCACACACAATCCAACAAATGGATACTTTGGGCTTACAGTTTTTTTTAGAGTATCAGGGGTTGTAGGACTGCTGGTAACCGGGCCAAAAGGGGCGTACAAATCATCAGAACCACTGAAAGTCTTCCATGCCTCATATGCATCTCTATTTACTGCCATGTCCTTATTTTTTGAAGATGCAAATTTCGGGTCCTCTGGTGAGAGTCTATTCCTTTTATAATGCGATGTTCCATCATCACTGGAATTATCTCCATTAGCTGCTTTTGAATCACTTTCCTCTGAAGATTTATTTGATGCAGCTTCTTCTCCTGACTCCAACGTTAGGATATATGGAGCTTCAGATACTTTTTCTCCTAAGCTCAAACTGTCCTCTAGCCACTTGTAAAGAACAACACTCTGCAAAACATCGTGAAATAAAAATTATTGAAACCTTAACCAACCTCTTAATCAGACCACCAAACATCTAAATAGATGAGGTTCTTATTATGTAGTTGCTATGAATTAATAACTTTCATCTTCTTTTTCTTGTTTGCTTTACAGAAATAGTGCTTGGTTTGAAAGTTGGTGCCAGTGTTCCATGTTGGTGGATTGCTCCTGTTCGTTTTAGCAAGCTTGTTGATGTTCATTATTGCTACCTTTGTGGGTTGCAGGCATTTAGTCTAGTTGACATCCTGCCATTCATTCTTTTTTTTTTGCTGGTCATTATTGCAGACTTGAGGCTTGGTTAAATATCATATTTCCTTTCGCTTTAGAGATGTGTTGGAATAGTTATGATGAGAGATTTTTATTTAATTTGATGATAGTGCAGTGATGGTGATATGTATGAACTTGATACAATTGTTTTATTTTGTTAGGGTATGATGAATTTTGGCGATTGATGATTTTTATTTTGAACTATATGAAAATGCTACAAGGTTTATTAGTGATGGTTTAGTTTTTATGATATAATAAGAATGATAGATATATATTCTGAGTTTTATGAGAATGTGGTGTCTACGGGTTCCTAGTGTTTACTATAGTGTATGGGGAATGGGGCGGGGGTGGGGAGGATTTTGATCCACCAACGGGGAACGGGTGGGGGGCAGAGTGGTAGAGATGCTAATGGGAACGGGGATGAGGGAAGGGAAATCCG
>JAOTRH010000002.1:2330224-2376258 GCA_034768845.1 Heliamphora exappendiculata
CCCCTCCCCCCATCCCGCACCCACCGCTACCCTTCCCATTTCCCACAACCACCGCTACCCCTCCCTCCTTTTACACCACAGGTTCCCCCTCCATAGCCCAGACTTCTCCGAATCTAACTGTATGCAAAAGAGAGGATCCATCAATCTAATACTTCGTATGATTTACAGAAGTGTAGCTATGAACATGATCTTCTGTGTTGGAGCTCTTTGTTCTAGATGACCAGTGGTAAAGATGTCACTTTGCTAAAGCACCGGCAAATAGGGGCACATCAAGTAATAATCCTTATCTAGTATAACAGATGGTGATGATACTTGGGCAGTGCTTGGGATTTTATTTTGCTTCTAGTATTATTTGAGGCTGTAGTGGTTCCAGAGAGGGAGGTGGGCTGTGGTGGTGGGGAGAGGAGGGGCATGTTGCTGTTGATGGGAAGGGGGAGGAGGCTGCTGCGCTGAAAAGGGGAGAAGGTAGCTTTTGTGGTAGAGCTGGAGCGGGAAAGGTTGTGGTGGTCACTAGTACGGAGGGGCTGGTGCAGTGGTGGAGAAGTGAGGAGCATGGAAAATGGTTGTTTATTCCCAGATTTTTTGCCAATCTGTAAATAAGTTTTCAGTGTGTGGACTTTGAAAGAATTTCTTACATTTACTAGACTTATTGAGGAATAGTTTCTCATGTATTGACTTGAGCATAATAATCATGTATTATATTTAGAGTAGTAATTAGAGATACTCTGCTTTGCTAAGCATTATGTTATTTTATTTATTTATTTATTTTTCCCTTCTGTCCATCTTTGTATATCTTAACATGCTTTTACATTTTAACAAATCTAATAAATCAAAATGACATTTCAATACCACAAAATTGGACATCACTGACACAGATATTTGTGTAGAGGGCTCAACCCAACTAGGGCACGCACAACTACTAGGAATCAGTTACATGATTCGGGTTTTTGATAACTTTAATGGTGCCAGAGTTAAAACCCACATGATTCTTCAATGTTATCTAGCTGTTGAACATTTTATGTTCCACATGACTCATATTTTCAGGGATTCTAACTCTCTGGATCTTGTGATATATTCTAGGCAGAATTTGCTATGTCGGCTGTAGATTTCTTGCACAGGGTTGGGAGGACTGCTAGAGCTGGTCAGCCCGGATTTGTTACAAGCCTGTTCAATGAATCCAACCGAGAACTTGTTGCTGCTGTTAGACAAGCAGGGACGCTGGGTCAGCCCGTCGTAATTTTTTGAACTTCTAATTTGGAATCATTTCTTTTCTTTGTTATTTTTGCCCCCTCCCTGAACTGCGATTTCTGTTAGTGCAATATGCGCACCTTCTCCAGTACTATCTCACTTTTTTTCTTATGGCTGCAGGAGAAGGCATTTAGCAGGAAGAGAAGCTTTCGAAATAAGCTGAAGAAGAGAAGTATGTTTTCTAAGTCCATTAGCCTGATCTCGTTTGGATCCTTTTGTTTTTTGGTTATTCTAGATGGAATTGTATAGGATAGAAGAAATAAGTAATACTGTGAGTCTCACTTGTTTTTTATAATACCAGTAGATTATGGAATAAATTATGTGCACGGTGAGAAAATTAGTTCACGTTTGTTAAGGTGGGATGAAAAATAAGATAAGAGTTGTAGAGTTATTTTTTACTGTTAGATAAAAAGGGAAGATAATCTGGAGCCTGTTACTAATAAATACCAAGAGGGACCTAGTATTATTAATACCATGACTAAGAGATTAACAATTCTTCATCCATCGAACAACTAATCTTAATCCTATGATACAAACGCGGGATTATTTGTCCTGAGAGATAGAAACTAAATAGTGGGACACAATGTTTTTTAATCAAATTCAATACCCCCCTTGTTCCTTGATCCAAACATGCTCTTAATGTAATATTATGAAAGATTTCAGCAATGCTTTACAACTTTCGTGCATATTAAGTATGAAAGATTTCAGCAATGCACTACAACTTTTGTGCACATGCATCAATGTACAACAAAATTTTGTAATAACCAAGAAGTGGAGCTAGTGTCTGGACTCAAATTAACTTATCTAATGAGAATACTTTCTGTTAGTTTTCATTTTATTAGATATCATACTAAAGGTGTTTGTTAAAAATTATAATTGAAGTTTTAACTTATAGCTCAGTAAAAAGTTGAAAAATCCAAATATATGTGCTTATAACTTTTTGGTTGTAGGTTCTAATTCTAAATCTATAAACATAATTCAAATACATAGAGTTACAAGTTACAACTATAATAAGCATTTCTAATTCCTGCTTGAAGTTATAATAATTCTTTTTCTTGTTATGATCTATAGCTTTATAATTTCAGCTATATCAAACACAATTTTGCTGCTTGAAGCTATAAGTTAATAAATATGACCTGAATTGTCATTCACTCTTTTGTAGGTTCCAGAAAAGTCAGTGATACATTATTTGTTGGGGAGAGAGTTATCTAGCTTAAGTCTGATGAGGCTTTGAGCGGCTTGATAGGTAACAGGTACCGGTACCGAAACACTCAGACCAACAATTGTTCCTATAAAAAATGTAAATTTCTTATGTTAATGTTTTAGTGGTAAAACCTAAAAATGCTGATTGAGTTGGAAGCATAAGAAACGACAAATACTGGAGGCCGATGGTGAAGAAAGAAAGCCCATCCAATCTTTTGGACACCCCCAAATATTGTACTAACAATATATGTCAATCCTTTTGATCATTAAACACATCTCTCTCTCTCTCTCTCTCTCATAAACACATAAGCAGCTAATTATTCGTAGTTCTTTGCTTCAAATACTCTACAAATTCACTAATGCACTGATCTGAACTCCCTCGTTCGCTGATCGCTTCCTTGCCAATCCCCTCCATTTCTTGGCATTCCTCCCAATCTCAAGACTCCTCTCCCCTTCCATGACTTTCTTCAATCAAGACACAACCTCCTCTCTCCTCACAACCTTCATCTCGTCCTCCTTGTCTCTAACACCAGCGACCGATATCTCCTCTATAAACTTGGCATTCATGAATTGATTGGCCCACTTTAGCACTCTGATCATTGCCACGCTGAGGCTCAACCCTTTCAGCGTTGAATCCCACTGACAATGCATCACAAAAGCAATCGATGGCTCGGTGAGCAAGCGTCTGGAGCTTGTTGCACCATGTCACTACCAGATCCTTTTCTCTCGTGGAGTCAATGAACTCCGACAGCAACTTGCCAAGCTTAGAATCTGTGAGAACCCAGATAAATTGCAGATTGTTACCCTTCAACCTCCAAACTATTTCTTCCATTTGCTCACCTGCCAATGAGACCATGCTTCCGAAGGAGATGTACACTACTAATTTGCACGACTTCATTGTTAACCATTTTATGCTCTTCTCGTCGAGTGGCTTTCCACAGATTAGCTCTGCATCCTTTGAAGGTTTGTAAGTCCTGTAACATCTCGACCCTTCATATGGTAACGATATTATCCGTTTTGGGCAAAAGCCCTCACGGTTTTGTTCTTCCCAGGGGATCACCCATCCTTGCATTGCTCCCGGCAAGCACGCTTAACTGCGGAGTTCTGTTAGGGTCTCTACCACTTGGGAAAAGGTCTCGTTGAATGTAAGAGTCCAAGGTTTTTTTCTTTATAGCCCAGGAACTCTTTCTCCCTGTCCGATGTGGAATACCAAGATATCACAATCCACCCCCCTTAGTGCTGTACGTCCTCATGCAGTAGCCTGCTAGTTCCAGTAGCCTGCCAATCCTTCTTGACTTACCCACTCTGCAGCCCGCCCATGTGTCATGCGAGATGGCAAGGGCCCATACTCGGAGGTGAGGAGAGTCGGCTTTGATATCATTTGTAACACCCCAACCCTTCACATAGTAACGATATTGTTTGCTTTGAGCAAAAGCTCTCACGGTTTTATTCTTCCAAGGGGGTCACCCATCCTTGCATTGCTCTCGTCCCAGCACGCTTAACTATAGAGTTCTGTTAGGATATCTACTACCTGGGAAAAGACCTCGTTGAATGTAAGAGTTTAAGATTTTTCCTTTATAATCCAGGAACTCCCTCTCTCTTTCCAATGTAGAATACCAGGATATCATAAGTCCATTTTGAAGCCTAAAGAGAAAAGAACTGTTAAATTGAAAGGATTGAACTATACAGGTAAGGTTCTGTGAATCAGTTTAGTTTACATACTCACTTGATCTTGATTCTCTTTCTCACATGTTACCAGAAATGCATTCTGCCTTCGTTTGTACATGGTATCAGAGTAAGAATTTTTATGGGAATCCAATTGTCTACCTTTTCTTTTTTGCTGCAATCATGATAACAAAGAGCTCTACCGGCACGCCAACATCTGGTATGGCTAATGATAGATTAATCTCTTTTTTTGCATCATTCAGATCATCCGGGGCTTGCACTTTTTTCTCAGCTGCTCACCAGCGAGAACTAGAATAGATAGAATCGGTCCATGATAATGCTTCTCACGGCTATAAGAAGAAAATGGCTTTTCTTGGCAGGACTATTAATAAGAAACCTGCCGATTTTTCTCATCTAAGTTTTTTACCTTTGAAAGATAGCAATATTATTCTTTTTTTCATGGCCTCTCCCTGTCAATTCAACCATCCAAGTGCGCTGATGGCACCATTGGACTGATTAGCTTCTCCCTGTCAATTCAACCATCCAAGTGCGCTGATGGTACCATTGGACTGATTAGCTTTGCCGGCCAGAGCTCTAATACACTTTTTGTTACTTTAATAAGCATAAAACACAGAAATAGTATTAGTGCATCTCCAACACTAATAATTAATTTACCTAGCTAAAATATATTAAAAAATTATAATAATTATTTTGGCTAGTCATTTTTTATGCATTTGTCCCACGCCACTAACCAAGTTTAACGAGTGCTATTTTGTTACCCACCTGACAATGTATATGAACAATACTCATTGTTCCATTGGTCCAAACTATGGAGTCCACTATGCATTTGGCAGTGGAAAACACAGTTTAAATCAATAAAAAAGCGAATATTGTTCGCCCACTTTGTCAGGTGGGTGATGTGACTGATGATGTGGCATATTTTTATTAGTCAAGTTAATTTTGCTAGCTTTCAATGGCTATAGCTAAATTTAGCTAGCCAAAATTACAAAATGCAAAATAGCTAGTGAAACAGAAAGCTTATTGGAATACTAAGAATCTGTAACTATTTTAATCAATAGGTTTTATATAAAGAGCCTATTGGAGATACTAATTGGAGATGCTGCTATTGACTTAATAATCAAACATATATATATATATATATATGAAAAGGTTTAGCTAAACAGAATCCAACCACAGGATCAACTACAAAAGACGATTTCAGCTATCTATATGCACGTAGAGCCTACATGTATTGTGTGTTCTACATGCATATGCGTATAGTCTTTAGACAACATCCCACCATCTTCATCACAACCCTCAAGTTTGCTATTCTCCATTCTATCACTACTAAGAAAAAAAGATAATAAAAATTTGTGAACTAGAAAACAAGCACTACAACATGCAGAGCACTACTAGGGGCTTCATGAAAGTTCCATATGGAATGGTTACATACAGTAAAAGGGACTTTGGAGAATTTCATGTGTTTTTGGGGTTGCATTATTGAAGCTGTAAAGTATTCTACTAGACATTCTTCTTGGTTTTGGGCCATTAATCTCCCAAAATGCTGGTGGAAAGATAGCAGTGATAAGCACGAACCTTGTATTTTACTGTTTTCCTTATGCCTTATTTTGTCCACTGCTTTTTTCATCAGGTCACACTAGTCACATACCAGCCCTTGTGGACATGCGTTTTTATCTTAGGAAAAATCTTGTGATAAAAATGAGAACATACCATAAAGTATACATACTTGCACAATGCACATTATTTAATTTTATTCTGAAGCCGCTGAAGTAAATATTTATAAGGAAGTAGGTTTCTGAATATTACAAATTTACAATTATTGTTCCAGAGCGCCACTGAGAGAAAAAATTCTCATTTTGTATCTGCCATCAGAAGTGCCTAGTCCTCTCTTCAATTAGTGATGTTAATTGCGGATGATACGAAATTTCTAATTAAACCAGTAATATTTTTATGACTAGTCCATGTCCAACTAGGTACTATAAGTGACTGAGAAGACCCAATGTGAAAAATCTAAAATTAAAATAATAATTCAGACCATCAAGGGTCTGTGCAAAAATCCAACAAAATGCAAAGCATCAAGGGAAAAGACAGGAATGGTGGAAAAATCCCACAAAATACAAAGCATTGATTGTGCAAAAGTCAATCACTAAATCAAGCATCAAGACAATACTGGTGTTCTCCTGATACAACAGAAACTTCATCCACGGCAACGACAATGGAGACGGTGTATATGGTGACGGCGTCGGAATGGCGACAGCATAGCAATGGCAAAGAGAGGAACGGTGGAGGCTTCAGTGGGCTTACATCAGAATCTGCTGTTAGTTGCTCGCAGCAGGACCCCACACCCAAACAGACCTTCTTCTACTCTCTTCTTTCTTATCTGCAAAATTAATATTTCACATCTTTGATTCTCTTAAATTCAAAAGAACACCAGCAAATGCCATTGTAATTACAAATCATCATCTCATCTCTTGCAAGTCCGGACTACCTTACAAGTCCGGGCTGTTTAATTAATTCTCTTCAGTGTTTGGTTTTTTCCTATCTTCTATCTTTGCATTGCATCTGGGTTCAGTTTTATATCATCTTCTCGGTGGCTAAGATCTCTCAGGTTCTTCGTTTATTATTTTCCTCTCTCTTTGTTTATCTTTAATTTAAGTTACTCGGTGTTTGTTCTAATAAGAATATATTTCTATTTGGGACCCTCAAAACAATTGATGTTTGGGCTGATTTGGAAGATTGCTGAAGGATTAATAAAGTGTTTTCTTGTATTTTAGATGTTTGGTTTTGAGTGCAAAACAAGTAGTGGATAAACTCCTAGCTTCAGTTCAGAAATAAAAAAGAAAAAAAAAACTCGACAAGAGACAAGTATTGCGTGTTTCAAGAACTTTGATTTCAAGAGATCTTGGGTTCAAGTCTAACATGTTTTCCTGGTATGTTTTTTTGTTATTGTGCACTATGTTATGTCTGTGTTGGTGTACTTGTTTAATTCAATTTATTTGCCTTTCTACATGCGAGGCATGGCTGCAGGTAAAGTAGAGTAGTGGATAGCTTGATATATGTTTATTGAGCTTATTTCCTGCTAGTTTAGGCTTTGACGATAATTAGTAATTTAACATAGTATTAAAGCACCAATGTTGACACACACCAATGTTGATACAGAATATCAATGTTGCACCAACTTCCTATTGAATGAAAGGGTCAGAGCTTATTTGAATCATTTGGTAATGGACCTCCATTTACAGTTAACTATTCCTAGGAACATTGTTATTGATCAAGAAACCTTTCTCGGGCTCATTGGATGTGACATTCTTGAATATTTTACAAGTTAAAACTTTATTGCTTCCTCTGTTGTGGTTGGACTTGGGAATTAACAAAACCTTGACAGTAGATTGGGATGTTCATCATTTGATTTTCCAGGTGAAAGTCTTGGTCAATCTAATGAAATATCATTTGTTCCTTTAGCTATTATATTTTGGTAATCATTTGTATGTTTCCTATGGATTATGTATTTGAAAATTAATAATCTAACATTAACCCATTGAATTAACTTATAATGGCAGGTCTCTTCCCCTAAATTAGGTTCCGTGTGGGATAGTTTTTCTTATATATTAGAAAATTATTTTTAAAAAAAACAAATTTACTTAATTTTTTATTTTTATTTTTATACTCTAGTTTAAGTTTCAAATATTGCAGAAGGGGGGTCTAAAACTCGTCATTGTTGATTTATTATAAAATAATTATTAAATATTAAATTTCAACCATACTTGGTATTTTATTAGTATTAACACGTAATGTACTAATAAAAAAACTGACACAATGTTTGGCACGGTATTTACTAGTTCTGTTGCAGATATTGATGGGCTGGATTTTGATGTTTTAGGTTTGGGTGGTCCATATCAGCGGCCAGGTATCTATGTCCAGATTCCTGAGTCTTGGCGTTTCTGTTGTAGGATAAAGACAAGGTGGAGCCCAATTTGGGCCAACTACGCAGGGCTTTTTAAGCCCAGTTCCAAAATTTATGATCAGCTATGCAAAAAATAGGTTGGGACTTGGAGTTAGGGTTGTAATTTTTGACACAACACGAATTTTACATACAGTTAAAGAGATAAGCTTAACTATTTTTGAACACAGTTAAAAATGACTAACACATTTAATAAACAAGTGGTGTTAGTAATGAACTTGTAGAACCTGAAAATGATTCACTTAACCCGTTTAATTATTTGTAAAAAAATTTCATCAACTTTTTAAACTTTAGAGTTTTTCATGCATGAATTTATATTGTTTTTCTATTTAGCTATTTAAATACTTTTTTGCAAATTGTTTGGAATTTTTTATTTATAAGATTGAAATATGTATGAAATTGATAATGTCAACTTGTTATTAAATAAGTTGTTAAGTAGGTTATTAAATAAGTTATAAACAGGTTAATTTGTTTATAAACAAGAAGTGTCAGTGTTAGAATAAATAACATGTTTAGCTAAATGAATAGTATTATTGTTAAGAGATTTTTAATACGAATCTTATATGGCACAACACAAACACAATACGATATGGCACCGCATTCACTTTTACTTGGAGTTGTATGAAGAAATATTAAATGCTACAAGAATATTATGCAATATTTAAATTTTTTATTAAATAGAAAAATATGAAACATAAATTAACCGATTCTCTTTTACTTAATAAAATTGAATTATCATTATTCCACTGAAAAACTTTTGCTAGTACATTATTAAATTAAAATATTATATAAATAATATCACGTAATACTCTAAAATTATTGCAATTCAGCCAATGGTCTTTCTCTATTATTGGTTCCTGGTTTGATTTTGGTGTCGTAATTGGATGCAAAGCTGCTGAAGTTTGCGTTAAACAAGTGGAATACTGAACAGAAACAAAATAGGAAAAATAGGAAAATTTTACAGAAATTATCAGAAAGCAAAAATTGAATCGAACGAGGTTAGTGTATCGCACTATGTTCACTCTTGCTGTGGTGTTTCGAGTTGTGTGAGCATCCGTCTCCTATGATATAATGATTTAGCACACAAACACACTCCTATGATATAATGATTTAACACACAAAAACACGAGTAATTATTCGGTACTTTCATAATTTTATGTGACAAGTCTACTTGGTGATTATATTTAATATGGTGATGACAAATTTTATGATAAAAGCATGATGATTCATCTTTATAGAGTGATTAAAATACAAATAGTAGCTCACATTGTATAAATTGTAATTATTTATTTATCAAAAATATTACGTTGTATTGCCTATATGGTACTATGAGAATATCTAATAATTTTTTAAAAAACACAAACTATGTGTGTTTATCAAACTTGGAATAGTGCTTGAACTCTATCAAATTTATAAGAAATAAAGGAAAAAAGGCAAAAAGGTATGGCCTCCAAGGACCATACACTCTCTTCGCCAATAAAATTAGAGGTTTTTGTTTGCCCACCTTAAATGTCAGTGAACAAATTCATTATGATATATAAGCTTCTTCATTCTTGAAAGACCTCCATAATTACCAGATGACCTTATTTTTGATTCAGTGGGAAGGAAAACCAGATGACTTCAAAGTTGAAACCATTTAATTTGCTAAAGAACAACATGTAGTAGAGCAGAGCACAAGCACGTCATGACAACAGGACTACAGCCAACCATGATCACATGAAATATATTTATATTCTAAAGCTTGAAGAGGAAACAGAACAACCACAAACAGAACCACAAATATACACACCAGAAAGCCCAAACCGTACTAAACAAAAAAATCTACTACTGTTTTAACAAACAAAGAAACAAACAAACTTAAGGCTTCGAATTCCAAATGCACAGATTTTTTCACAAATTCGAATATACTTTTCTCTCATAGAGTGAATTTTTCTCAAATGTGGAACCCGTTCTATGTAATAGAGAAAAGTGTGTTTAGACCTGTGAATGAATTTGTGCACCTATCAATGCCAACGGGAAAAAAGACAGACCGAAGCAAATTAAGTCCACTGACATGATTGATGGTTTTGAGTCTTAGATTTTGGATTATGAACTAATTTAAGGGCACTTGGTCTTATTTCCATGGGTGGTCATGTCGGTGTAGCAACTGCCGCACATCTCTCTGTTGCCGGAAGTGCCCGGCGGCACACACTTGCACCGAAAACAGCAAGTCCCACAAGCCCTACTGCACACGTTTGGCCTTGAATGCACACTACACCTCGTCTTGCACAGCGATCCACAGTCTGCACAATAATAAAAAACACATTTAATTTTCAACCACATCCATCACCCCCATTTTTAACTAGTTTACTATTTACTTTTCACTTTTTAAAAAAAGAAATTATATACATCCCAAACACTCTTAATTTTTTTAAAATAAATAAATATAATACCTTCAATTAAAATATTCAATTCTATTCTTACAAAAACAAAACAAACAAAACAAACTTATGTTAGTATCCCAACTATTATGACTTAAAAGTAAAAATATTTTAGTTATTTTAACACAAAAAAAATATCCTAAATAATTTATTATAGAAATCTAACTTTTTAAAAAAATTAAACCTCCTGGAGCGCAGAAACTTTTTAGACATTCTAAATGAGCTAAAATCTCATTAGCTCTTAAAATTATAAATACGAAAAACAACATTTGAAATATTATTAGAAATTTGAATAAGCAAATAAAATAAAAGGTATTATTAGAGTACATGTATATAAATAAAAAATAAAAAATAAATAGACAATAAAAAATATACTTCTTGTACTTTGGACAAGCCAAATTGGTTAGTGGAGATAGTGGAAATGCTGTGACTTCTTAAATCAGATCGGTAAAAACTGTTTTTAAAATTAAAAACTTTAATTATTAAATAGAAAAATCACACACCCATTACAACTTTAACTGATATTGATAATAATTTTTAACAGAACTCTTTACTTACTGCCTTTAAGTAAAAATCTTCTAATATTTATATCAAGTGATTATTCATTATTCCACTCTTGATCAATGAATGTTTGATAATATTCTTTAGATCGAGTTTACGTGCACAAATTACGGATGATTGATCGAGTCTACATGCACCAACCGAGTACAGTTAATACATAAAAGATAAAAATTTGAGTACTCAGATATTATTGACAACAAACTCTGAGTAATTATAATTTTAATTTGTGTCTTATTTGTGCTATGTCGATCATTTATCATCTGTGCAACTATTCTTTTTGTATTCTTTAACAAGATCAACTCTGAGATAGACAGAGAGAAAGAGAAACCAACCCACAAATTGCAGAAGCCTTCTGTTAGCTCCTTTCACCACCTAAAATTTAAGCAAGAATGCATATATAGATTAGCACAGAGCAGCAGGCAGGAATGTGTTTTATGACAAACAATAAACCTTCAGAGATATATAATGCATATTCACCATCTAAAATAGAAAATTATTAGCTATTTTGAGAGTATCACATGATATGATATGATGTACATAACAACAAATAAGAATATACAATACATATTAAGTAGATCAACTTTATGTGTTATCTACCTAGCAAAATGAGCTAACACTGGTCTATGCAAAATATTTTTAACTAAATGGAAGCACCACATAGTTAATATTGCTTGTGAGTATATAATAATTTATGCAATTTAATATGCACTGTTCGTAGCCAGATTGTACGAGAAAAAAGAGAGTTGCAGGGGGGGGGGATGAAACCTGGGCTTGGTGGTCTTCAATGATCTCTGCATCAGATGAGACCTGGAGTAAAGTAACAGTATTATTAAGTTAACAAATTAACTACTGATGATCTACAAACTAAGCAGTATTACGATCAAGTGGTTCGGATCTAGAAGCAAATAAGTAAGAAAAAGTCTTAAAGTACATATATTCTTATAATAGAATTAATCACAGAATTAGTGTGATTTTTACTGGTAAAAATCAGAACAAAGCTGATTTTTACAGGTAAAAATCAATAATTTGTGATTAATTCTATATTTTAAGTTTGTGCACACAGTCGAACTGAATAAGAAAAAATTTGTTAATCTCGACCTGGTGGGCAATGCAGACGAGCAAAACCACCACTAGAATGAACCAGCGGGAGACCATTTTTGCTCCTTCCTCAGTAGTCAGCAACCACCAAATAGTTTGAGAGAGAGAGAGAGAGAGAGAGAGAGAGAGAGAGAGAGAGAGAGAAATTTGTGTGTTGAAGTTTAGGACTTCAGAGGACCATGGTCAAGGTCAGTGATTTGGTTGCAATTTATAGCTCCTCCATCACTTGCATGATTACGATATTGCCCTTCGTTTTTGCCTTTTTTTGCTGTTTTACTATTACGCCCTCATTCGAAATAATTATTTGTTTGCTTAATTTTTTAAATTTATTTTTACCTATTAAACAAAATTTTACTTTTGATTTTTATTTATACAAATGAATAAAAAAATAATCAACTGATGAAAAAATATAAAGAAGACAAATTTAAGTTTGCTTCTTTTCATCTCTAATATTTTCTTTTATTTTTCGAGCACAATTTAAAAAAAAAAAAAAAATTTCTCTCGTCAAATGAATTTTAAAAAAAAAGATAAAATTAAAAAAAAAAATTAATTCTCTCAATTTTATCCCGAACAAGGCCTATCAACTAGTTTGGTAACGTCCACGTCAAACTCTTCAACTCAAGCCCTGTTTCAAATTACAAGATTCGTTCACTTTCTTAAATCATTTTTTAATTTTTGATAAAAATCAATTAAAGTGCAGAGTACAAAAGTGCCAACTGGCAAGGTACTATATATAAACACATATATTTTTGGAGTTTTTCTGCCACACGGCATTGGAGCGGTAAGATTATTAAAAAAAGATTAATGCTGGCTATTATTTGTAAAATTATTTACAATATAAAATAAATTATTTAAATTCATTTAGAGTATAATATACATCACCAACAAACAGCTTAAGCTAGATTCTTTATTTTACATTTTTAGTTTTTCAAGTTACATTTTTCTTAGAACATGTTTGGTACGCAAAAATAGACGGAAATAAAATAATTATTTTAACTTCAAACTATATCTTCTATGTTTGATATGCATTTTTAAAGTGTGAATGATCATTCTATTAGAATAAATTTTAAACACTAAAAGTATATATTTCTTACCACGACATAAGTAATAAGTATTTGATTCTAACATGAAATTATACTAGCTACTCATCATTCCATCACTAGCATCGTCATCCAAACCACTGCAATTGCTGCCATTGTCATCACAATCACTACCATCACCATCACTCCCACTGCCACCATTTACCGCTATCCCCGCCACCACCACCCTTCCAAAGCCACCATAACACATTGAGAATTTTTGTTCCTCTTTTTTTTTTTTTTACTCATTTGTTAAAAGACATTTGTCTACATCCTCATATTTAGTTTTATATTTATAATGTCAAGTCAAACTACAACTATTTAATTGTAATTTATTCTTCATTCAATTAAACACGGTTTGATACATAATATATTGAGATTTTTAGGCACAAATTCCTTAAAAATTAAGATTAATTGATTTTGGTAACCAAACAAAAATCCATGTAGATTTTAATCTACAATAACAAAAAAATAACTAAGAGCATAAAAAAGTATATAGTTCGGTTGATTGCCTACCTTCACGAGAGAAAAAATAATTCACTATATGAAAATAAGAATTACAATGATCACTCTCTACCTTATAATATATCTGTGATTTCAAACTAAATCTCCCACAATCTCTCTACACTTTTTGATTCCTAAAACTGGACCTCACTCTGTATATTAGACGTCATCTCATATGTTCTACAACTCTCATAAATACCTTAATTTGTGTTAGTAGATAGTTTTTAATTCTAGTAGGAGAATAAACTCTTAATAAGAAAGTAGTAATTTATGCTATTTTTTCCACCAAGAATAACAATAAAAAAAATTAAAAAATTAGCAGTATAACTAGGAACGTGTCAAAATAGATAGTACTAAAATAATTAGCAGCCAGATGTCCGTTCGGACGAAAATATCTTAAAATTCGAGATACAAAATCCAATAATTTTCGCTTTGACTAAATTTCTAAACCATCTTGAAGAATAGTTAGTCGCCTCGACCTGCACCCCTTTCAAGGGTATAGGTGCTCCACTCTCTCTATTCATCAATCTAAATGAATTTGGACCAAATCCAAGTCGCATTGGAATTTGACCATCTTGCAATCAACAGTTTTCTTATTCTTGGATAGTTTTCCAAGCTCCTAAGTATCAGCCTTTGTGGTGACTTCACTTTTCCTAACACTCGCACTTGCCCCTGAATTCTGCCTGAGTTGCCGGTAGCCTTCTTGTAGGACAAAAGATCACCACTGCTTTTTTGCTGCTATTGACTTGAATCCTCATCACCTGATTTTCTAGGTGAGCTCCACCTCGACTGTTGCACTTTTTTTCTGACTTTTTGACATACTATGCTTGCCAATCTGACTAAATCTCAAATGTATGTTTCTCGTGCTGTCCATACTGGATTCTATCTGTGTGGTAGTGGTATTTTCACCTACCACCAAATCCCCTACCATTCTGTAGACACCATTCACTTTCTGTCATTTCATGATTACTAAAGATTCTCTACTGATCTTCATTGTTCCATCATTTACTGTGAACTCATAACCCAAAGAATTCAATGTTCCAAAAGAAACTATATTCTTTTTTTACCCTGGAACATATTTAATATTTTTCAAAATCCTTACAACTCTATCAAACATTCTGATTTTCACTGTATCTGTTCCAATAACCCAACACGCTTAGTCATTTCTTATTAGAACTGTACTTCAATTACAAGACTTATACAAATTAATCATTCTCTAAACAGACACATATGATATGAGCATTCTGAATCTAATATATATGACTTTGACAGAAAGTTAAAATTTACAAAAAAAAATATATTTTTTTATTATTGATAGAAAAAAAAAATTGAAGTGTTTAAAGTGCAGATAGACTTTTTTGACAAAAAGTTCAATTTTTTTTACAACAAACCTAATTTTATTCGTACTTTTCTAACATAAAAAACATGTAAAACAGGTATTATAATTTATTTGTTCTATTCTATGCAAAACAAATTATGAAACAAAGTCCTAAACATGGACAAACTGTCCTCTGGGTCCTACTATTCCTATGCGAAAATATTTGAACTATTACTCCACGTGAATATCCATTAGCTTGGGGTGGAATTAAATAGGATAAGAAGTGTTGGTAATATTGGAGTTTTATGTTTTTATTTTTTGGTATAAGAACAAACTCCTAACCATATCTTTAAAAAAATAAACACATGCAAACAAGAGAACAAACAAACACGATAAATAATTACACATAAAAAACATAACTACTTAAATTTTGTGTTTTTTTATGTATGATTGTTTTTCATATTTATTTTTTGTATTGTTTGCACTCGTTTATCTAGTCGGAAGCTTGTTTTTATCTCAATATTTTTATTTTAAAAATCTATAGGTAGAGTTATAGATAATGAAAGAAATTTAATTTATATTTAATTAAAATAAGATCAATAGCGTAGCCAAAAATTTTGCTCAGTAATATCATTCAAATTAAACCAAATCAAATTAAGTCTTTATCTTAATTAATTGGAGTCAACTACATGAATCATTTTATGTCATTCTATTATGTTAAGAGCCATATTTTCAGTTAATTTTAATAAATTTATATATATTTTTAATACGATATCCCATGTCAATTTAAGTCTACCATTCTCATAATATTTTTATTACTTATGATTTTGTCGTTTTTTCTAACTATTGCATCAACTGATCTACGATGTATATGTCCAAATTATCTTAATCTATTTTTTCTCAACTTGTTCTTAATTGGTTTAACCCCTACCATTTCATGAATTTTTTCATTTATAATTTTATCTTTTCTAATCTAACCACACATCCACCTTAAAATTATCATCCCTGCAACACTCATATCATTTATGTGACCTTTCTTAGCAACCCAATATTCTGTCATATATAAAATCGCTGGTTTAATAGTTGTCCTATAAAATTTTTCTTTTAATTTTGTAGATATCTATTGATCACATAAAATTTTGAAAGTACTCTTCCACCTGAGCCAATCAATTTTGATTATATGGGTTACATCATTTGTAATCTCTCTATATTTGTTAATAATCGAACCTAGATAACGAAAATATTCACTCTTAAGTATTTCTTGATTTTGAATTTTTACTTTCTCACTATTTATACTCCTATTACTGTTAAAATTATATTCAATGTATTTAGTTTTGTTTTTACTTGTTCAAAATCTTTTTGATTCCAAAGCTTCCTTTCACATTTCTAACTTAGTGTTAATTCTACTTCTAGTCTCATCCACTAAAACAATATCATTTGCAAACAATATACACAATGGGACCTCATCTTGAATATGTTTAATTAATTCATTCATAGTTAAGGCAAAGAGATAAGGACTCAAAATCAATCCTCGGTGTAAACCTATTATAATTGGTAATTCACTTGTTTCTCCTGTAATTGATGTAATTATCATTACAGTATTATACACGTCTCTTATCACATCAATGTAATTATTTGTCACTCTATTTCTCTCTAGCACCCACCATATGATCATATTTCTAGGCACTCTATCATAGAATTTTTCTAAGTTTATAAAAATTATATGAAGATTTCTTTTCTTTTTTCTATACTTCTCTATTAATCCCATAATAAATGAATTGCTTCAATAATAAATTAATCATCATTTATATTAAAACTGTAGTTATGTAAATTCTATCAAACTTGACTTATGCAAAACAGTTATAACATTATTATATATTCTTAACCATTCAAGAAAGTAATTCATATTTGTCAATTATATGTAAAAACAAGAAATAAAAATGTTACCACTATTGGGTCAATTTTTTCTAAGCAAATAAATAATTTTTTACAATTGTTCACAACAAGTTTTTATATATATGTATTTAAAATTATTGCATGATATTCTCATTACTTAAGCTATTAAATACATATTTTTTTGATACATGTAACCAAACAATTATTTATTTATCTATCTCTCATCCGACCACACAAGCAATTCTCGATGAATTTTATCGTAAAAAAAGATCCTTTCACAATTTAGTAGTGTTTAATGACAGTTTTAGAAGCACGTAGATCAATAAATATTGAATATTTTTAAAATTGTCCCATCTTATATTATATTTTATTGGGACCAATAACATAAATATTCAAGAAAATTACTTAATTATATATAAAATTATTTTTAAAAAAATTTGAGTATGGTCAATTTAATCCACTCACTAGGCTCGACCAACGCTCATGAGTGGTACAAAAATTGTATAACAATTGTAGAATTATTTACAATTTTAAATAAATAGAAAAAATAATTTAAAACTTAGTAAGCCTTAGTATTATTAAAATAACAAATAAAATATTAATATTTCTTCATTCACAAATTAAGCTATTAATTTGAGTCATAATATAAATGCAGAACTAACAATATGAAAAGAGCAAAAGAAAAATAATGAGTCATTATTGTTTGTCTCCTGAACCTATGCCCCAATCCCCTGAAATAAATAGAAACGTTAAAAATTATACGACGCTAGGGATAATTATGATTTAAGATCCCTTTCTAACAGCGGTGGCTTGAACAGAAGTGTCAAATTATGGAGGAGGGAGCTTTTTTTAATATATTGAAAATTGTTAAATTACGTTTGAATTTTAAAGTACAACAATTTTGATTTTTCATGCATTAATTTTGTCGCATAATTTTGGAAACAAATAATCTTCTTGCCCTAGTGGGGTTTGAAGCATTTGAGGAGCAGTTTTAATACAATTTAGGAGCATTCAGTCAAATATTTAAAAAAATAAATTTTAACGCGTAAAATTCGTTAATAAAAATTTTAACGTACAAGATTTAATTACATGATTTTTTTAAAAAATACCCTACAAACAGATAAATTTATCCATTTGTATATCAATACAAATAATACAACACAGATAAATTTATTTGTCTGCTTATTTATGCGTAACAGATTAATTTATCTGTTTGCATATCAACACAAATAATAAAATATAGATAAATTTATCTGTGTACTTTATACATATTTTGAAAAGATACAGATAAATTTATCTATCTGTTTATTTATACGTAACAGATAAATTTATCTGTTTGCATATCAATACAAATAATAAAATACAGATAAATTTATCTGTGTACTTTATACATATTTTGAAAAGATACATATAAATTTATTTGTATTCTTTAGACGTACTTTCAGTAATAGATAGATAAATTTATTTGTGTTATTTATACATACTTTCAATAATAGACAAATAAATTTATTGGTATTCTTTATACATATTTTGAAAAGTTATCGATAAATTTATCTGTGTTCTTTATACATACTTTTAATAAGACAGAAAATGTATCTGTATTCTTTATATGTGCTTTCAATAAAAGTCAGATAAATTTATCTGTGTTCTTCATATATGTTTTAAAAAGATACAGATAAATTTATTTATTTTAGGATATTTTCATTTCAAAAGAACATTGTGCGTTAAAACTTTTATTCGGACGGACCTTACTCGTTAAAATTTTTTATACTAGATAAAAAACAGTAAACGACTTATAACAGTTATATAATGAATTGAATCAGTTTGGTTAGATTAATTTTAAATTTAAAATAAATTTATTTTGATGATTTGTCTCGTTCATATTATTGTCTGTACTGTGTAATCAACTTAAGTGAACTAATAAGTTATATTTGTGCTAACAAAATTTAACAGTAAAATATAGAAATTGTTTAATTTGTTATCGAAAATATAATTTATTTAGTTAATTAACGTTATTTGATTGATTTATATTTTTGTATAAATTATTTAAATACTAAAAATAACGAATTGAATAGCACAAATTATGGAAATTGACCCATTTAAAATCCAAAATTAACTAAACCGAACTTCTCCAATCTATGGAAAAAAAATAAAGAGAGAGAAGCACAATGCTGATTTATTAGATACTAACACTAACATGTACGTACTTTAAATATAATTTTATCATAAAATTAATTTTAAATAGAAAATAATTTTTTTAATTAATTTAGAATTACAACATATCAAAAAATAATTTTCTTTAGTCTCGCTCTTAATTTCAACTATAAACAACAATAAAAATATATGTATATCAAAAATTAAAATTTATTAAACTAACTATATGTTTTTTGGCTATGTATATATATTAAAAAAATATTTTTTTATATTTCTCTCTCACTATTTTTTATGAGACAGAAAGAAAAATTGAATTTTAAATAAAAAGAAAAATTAAATTTAAAATGATAAGAGACGAAACTTAGCCAGTGAGAGATAAAAAAAAAGTGAAAAAAAGAAAAAATATAAACAAATTTTAGTTTTTGAATATACTAAGTAACAAATATTACATCAAAAGTATTGTGTTTTGTAGTAATGATACAAAGGGTAAATGGAAGATTGTCAAATTGCAAAGTTCTGTCCATGATGATTGAGTAATTATTTAATAATTTTGAAATATTATATAATATTATTTACGTAGTATTTTAATTTAATAATATAATAAAAAATATTCAGAAAAAAATAATATAAATTCACTTTTGTTAAATAAATAAGAAATACAAATAATCTAATTAATATATATGAAATATTTTTATTTATTAAAAATAGTATGCATCATCACCTATATAATATTTTAAAAATCATCATGTGTTTGGTTTAGGTAGTACGTCGGCAGCATCTAATAATTTGCCATGAAGGCTATGCCACCTTCCACAGCAAGGATATAGGATCAAAGATAAAAAACAATGACAAATCAAGTGAGATTTTCTTTCTTTTTAGGGTAAATTAAACTCACTTCTTTTGAGGCCGGTTAAAACATCAATTACCTTTATTATTGTGATTTTGAAAATATTATAAATTTTTTTTAGATTTAATTTTTAAATTAATTAATCTTAATCGTCAATATTTTTGTTAATTTTAACAGAAAAACTATTTTAAAATAAAAAAAATTATAAAAAATTATTTTTTAATTATTTTTTGTGTTTGAAACATTTTATTATTATAATTAGCAAATATTTTTTATTTTACTTTTATTTTTTATTAAAAAAACAGTGTTACTGTTTTTAAAAAAAAAAAAACTGTTTTTTAATTATTTTTTGTGTTTGAAACATTTTATTATTATAATTAGAAAATATTTTTTATTTTATTTTTATTTTTTATTAAAAATAATAATTAGAAAACAATTTATTATTATTATTTTTATTTTAAAACAGTTTTTCGTTAATGTTAACAGAAATATTGACGGTTGGATGTAATTAATTCAAAAATTAAACCTGAAAGGAGATTTGTGATATTTTTAAAATTATAGAAGAAGTAATTAATGTTTTGGCAAATCTCATGGGAGATTTGTGATATTTTCAAAATTACCAAAAAAACAATTGATATTTTGACAAATCTCGTGGAAGCCACTGAAATTTACCCTTCTTTTTATTATCTGCAGCTTTGCTTTGACAGTGTGTTCTTAAATTGGTGAGGGGGAGGGGTACTAATAAATAATGAGAGAGGCCTTCTCATCCGTTCATATGGACTGAATAAGTCCAATTTTATTTATTTTTGGATTAAAATTGGCCTAATTTAATAATTTAAGTTCTTCATTTTATTATTTAAATGTGCACATAATTTATGAAAAAAATCAAATTGATTAAATATCTTTAAATGTCTAAACAAATTATATTTTTTTTAAAAAAATAAATAATGTCTAGCCATTACAATTAAGTTATCACTTCAAATTTTTTATAACTGTTCTACATGTTGTCTCTAGTAAACTGAAAATAACAATTAATTTGTCAGTTCTCAAAACTGGGACAACAATAATATACAGTATAAAAATACATTTCAGTAAATTTAAAACAAAATTATGTTTAATCTGTTTTTGGTTATTCGATATACAAAATAAAGCAATAGAAGTAAATTGTATGTTAAACTATTAAACAGTTATGAAAAAAAATGTGTTAATAAAGCAATCCGAAACTAAATAGAATTAAATAACAGTTTCTGAAAAACTTTGTAGGAACAGAAAGAAAATAAAAAACAATAAACTGTTTAAGAAAATTAAAGTTAACACAGGCACTGTTTTATAAAATCAAGAAAAATAAAACACAATACTTTTTTGTAAAATAGTTTTCTATGTGTAGAAACTGGAATGAAAAAACAGTATTGTGTTAAACAAATACTAGTACAAAATAGAAATAAAAAACGAACAGAATAGTAATAAAACTGAAGACTAAATTGAATAAATTAAAATTTACACAACAGAAGCAGAACTGTGAAGAACAGAAACAATGTTGAATAGTGCAATCGAGTTCAACGTTAGACATTGTCTGCTTAAGACAGATTACGGCCATGCCTCGATGCTTGTGTGTGAGTGGATGTTTACCATCAAAATAAAATGATTGTTGTGTGTAGAAAAAGCACAACAATTTGCACACACAGCGAATCAAAGCTTGTGTCAAACTTCACCAGATATGATGATTGAAAATGCAAGAGAATGACGGTAGCAGAGAGGGCAGAGACTCGGGAAAGAGAATGCTCAAATGGAATAAGAGATAGCCTTTAAATAGGCGTCGATGGCGTTAAATAAACGTCGATGGCGACTGTTCGGATTAAACCGAACCAACGCCAAACCGGTTCGGCCTGACGGTTAGACCGCCCAAGCACGAACCATTTAACTTCCAACAGTCGTAGACCAGCCCGTTCTGACTTTAACTGTTGGTCAACGGTAAAAAATGATAACTTAAATATTTAAATTTTAAATTTAATTAAATAATTAACTGTTGGTCAGCTCGGCACAGTCGGTCGGTCGGACGGGCTGGAGGCAGCGACGACCCTTGTGGTGTTTGGGTCGAATTCACCGTTGGGTAGGGTCCTCCTCTGTCAACAAAACTTAATACTTCCAAATGGCACACTCTTTAGGCTAGATTTGGCATATAAACCATTTACCCAAAACTCTCTCAATCAACGTGAGATTATACTTGAACTATATTTTTACCAACTTTAATGAAATATTTTTTGAGTCAATTTTTTATTGAATTATTAATAGTTTTGAATGCCACAAAATTTTTAATTACTTTACTCATATAGATAAACAAATTAGAATTTGAAATTATTAAAAAAATTAATCAAACACAAAAATAATTAATTTTAAAATTAATTAAAAATTATATTCTAACTTTTTAAAAATCACTTTTTCCAACACTACACACTTAAAATAATAAAATAAATGATTCAAATTATTAAAATTGAATCATTTTGAGCTCAAAAGAGGTCAAACTGGCCGCTTGTGTCCATTGTTAGACTGGAAACAAGTTGACCCTTAATTACTGTTTATCATACGATGGATAATAATAAATTTTAATACCGGTTAAAAATTATTATTTAAAAAAATAACAATTACATTACTAAAGATGTTGTAGTTAATTATAAATAATAATTTTTTAATAATCAAAGTATACTTGGGTCCTGATTGACACCCCTAACCCGTTTGGCAAAAAAATTAAGGCCTGGTTTGATAATTGGTTTTAAGTTAAGCTTTTTTATTTTAAGTCATTTTAATTCAAAAAAGATAAAAAGTTCATTTGGTAGGAGTATGAAGAGGTTTTAAGCCAAAAGACAAAAAATATTGTTTAAAATTATAATTTTTAAAAATTTGTTTTTAGATATTTTTTTTATCCAAAATAGATTTTTTTGATACATTTTGACAAATAAATTTTAAAAATATAATTTTTATAAAAAATAGATGTGCATAATAAAAGTTATGATACTTTTAAAAAATATTTTAAAAAATTATGTAAAAAGTAAAATGGCTAAATCTCTTTAAATTAGAAAAAGAAGCTTTTTAGCTTTTAAAGCTTTTAAGCAAAAACACTAAAAGTTAGCTGACTTAAAACAGGTTGTTAAACGAAGCTTAAAAAGTTAAAAAATTAAATTAAAATATTAATTTTTAAAATATTTAATTCAAAATTTTACAATATTTTAAAAAATAATATTATTTTTTATTTATAATTTATTTACTATAATTACGAACTAGATATAATTGTTATTTTTAGTCATATAAAAGGATAAAAGTGTCTAATTTAAACAAAAGTAAAAAATAATAATTTTTTTTAATCTAATCAACCAACTTAAAAAAATTAGCTTAAAAGCTAATTTATTAAATAATCTAATTTAATTTTTTTACTTAAAAGATAAAAAACAAAAAAACTTATAAACTAGTTGCATGCAAATTAAGATCTTTTGACTGGGAATTGAATCAAAGTGATCATTTTCCTAAACAATAATGCAGAAGCAAATAATAATAAGTGATAATAGAAGAGAGAGAGAGAGAGAGAGAGAGAGAGAGGATGAGACTTGGAAGTTTGCTTCTACTTTTTTTTAATTTTAAGTTTCAAATTTTGTAGGTGTTATTAAATTTTGGGGGTTAAGTTCATATAATATATAAGTTTTGATTTCAATTGGATCTCCTAAATTAATGGTGAAATTAATTTTTTAAAAATTATTTAAAGAATACATAAATTGAGATAAACAGTATAAGAAATTTTTAAAAAAATGATTTGGCTCCTCTCTCCAGTAACTGGAGAGGTCCAGTTGGATCTTAATGGGTTTAAAATAAATACATTTTAATAATTTCAACCGTTTATTTTATTATTTTTAATTTATATATGATTAATGTAAAAAATTAATTTGATCGAATATTATTAAGTATCAAAACAAATCACATTTGTGTAAATTAAATAAATAATAAAATAGACCTTACAACTAATTTTTATTAATACAAATACAATTTATTAATGTAATTAATGATATCTTATCAATTTAATTATTTATAATAATTATATATAAAATTAAGAATAATAAAATAAATAATTTAAATTATTAAAATATATTTATTTTAAACTTAAAAAAATTTAACTTGACCTTTTCAGTCCAGTTGTGGACCGAAGGGAAGTCACACCAAATAAAAAATAAAAAAATAAAAAAATAAAAGTGAGCGAGGGGAAAGGAATAGAAAAGTCGCACTGGCAATTAAGAGGGAACAGCTGGAGCACAGTTGGATGGATGTGACTGAGAGCAGCAGATTAAATTAACTGTAAAGGAAAGCTGTGCGAAGCATAGCGAGTGTTGGTCCCATCCTCTTTTTTACCACGCCCTGTCCTTTGTGTCTCCAGCGACACGAAAACCGCGTGTCATATACAATTATTTTATACACAAATTAATTCGGCGGGAATCACTTCCGGCATTGCCACTCTTTAAATTACGGCAGTAATTTTAGTATAATATTTTATTATTAATTAATAATAAAATTTTAATTTTATAATTTAAATTTTATACGATAAGTGATACGCTTACTAATTTATAAAATTAAAATATTAGTTAAATAAAAATGTATTACTTCACATTTACAACAGTTATAATGACTTGATAAATATGTCACTTGAATTTTTTTACTTGTTCAAAATAAAAAATATCAATTCTTAAATAAGAACAAACTAGACATAATATAATTATTTTAAATTTAAAAGGATTAAATTTTTTAAAATAAACGTTATGGAACTAAATTTTTTTATGATACCTAAAAAAATAACTAATTATTAAAATTTTATAAATTATTTTTTTATTTTTGGTTCTTTTCAGCTAGTTTATCATAAATAAATAAATAAATAAAAAATAGAATTCATCATGTTGTTTTAATAGAGGCTCGTCATTTTAATTAGAACTAGAACGTATCATTCAAACTTGGTCAAATGCAAATCATACCTAATGTCCGAGAATGTATTTAAATTCCGACCCATCTACAAATATGCTACTTTTCACTATATACATTGAATGACCGACATATAACACCAACCAAAACATATTTACGAATACCAAGTTGTTAATAATTATTTATTGGGTAAAAAACGTCTTATTAATATGTTAATATAGTGTATTTAATTTATATATATATATATATATATATATAATAAAATTTATATATTTAAAAAGTAATTCTAAAATAAGGTTGGACAGTTATTACAACTACAAGTCAATATAGCCTTACTAAGTTCTTATCTTAAGCAATTACAATTACTTATTATGCATGTATTAATTAAACACTATCACTTTTAATATACCGCCATAACATTCTCTGCATATAGAATAAATTATCCTAGCTAGGTGTAGGACAATCTTTTGTTGTTTGCTTTTATACTTAGTGGTTGAGGCCTTGATTGTCATATAGTTAGGATACAAAAGGTCGCCCCAAAACGCCGAGCAAAAAAACAAAAGTTGTCAAGTGAGAGGTATTTCATTTTATAAAATAATTCTGCTAATCATTGTTCATCAGGTGAAAAATAATAAAAAATAAGAATTAAATTCTAAATTATTAGAGTTTATCTCTTAATAATCAGAGTTAAGTTTTTAGTAGTCAAAGTTTGTTATGATCTGTTTGGCCCTCTAAATAATAATTAGAATTTTTTTTATAATATAATATAATAATATAGGATAATATAAATAAAATGGTGAAACGCATTGTTTTGGTGTGGCAGGTCCAATGCCTATCCCCTCGGAACCAAAGGCCAAAGGGCAACGAAAGCAGAGCATGTCCATTTGGTTTTTATTTCGGGGGGGATGATGTTCTGTTATGTTCTGTTCTGTTCTGTTCCGTTTTAGTATAAATTAGGTCCTATTTAGTCGATTTTTTTTTTCAAAAAAAAAACTCAATTTTAAAGTTATATTGTTTGATTATTTTAAAAGTTAAAATAATTTTTTATTTTGTTATTTAAAAAAATTTATACACATATTAAATACAATAACTTTTTTTTAGTAAAGAGACTAAAATATATTTAACTAAAAAGTTAATTTTATTCTCAAATAATAAAAAAAAATTTATGTTAATATCTCAATTACTATAAATGAAGAATAAAAAATAAAAATATGTTAGATATTTTTTTAAAAAAAAATAGTCAAAAAAATTATCCAAAATGCCCTAATTTTTTCAGCAAAATTTTTTAAATTGAGGTTTACTATGTGATTTTCCTCACTCTTAAAACTCAGTTGAAGTTACAAATATAACATCAATATTAGAAAGTTTGGTTGGCAACTAATTTAAAATTTAATTTTTTTATTTTTTTATTTTTATAGTCAAAAAATTTAATTAAATTCAAAATTTGTTATTTGGTAACTTAGCATTTAAATTAGCTTTTTTGAATTAAGTTGATTATTTTGGTAAAAAAACTAATTTTTTTACTTTTTGTTCATAGTATACAATTTTATCATTCTATATATTTGAAATAAAAAATTATATATAGTTGATAGTAGTAAAAAAATAAGTTATGAATAAAAAATATTATTGTATTTTAAAAATATTAAAAATTTAAATAAAATATTATGAGAGTTTGTATTTTGATTTGATTTTTTAATTTTTTAGTTTTTTTATTTTTTTGACAAAAAACCAATCTTAATTTTTTAATATTTTTAACTAAAAAGTCAAAGTTTCCAATTAACGCGACTCAAAAAAAAATTTCAGAATTTTACTTAAGAATTAAAATGAATGAAACAAATTTAGATGAATTTAATTTATTTATTTCAAATTCTAATAAATTCCGAAGACTGTTTTTTGAGTAACGATCTCTTCTGAAAATTGCCCTGTTTGGGCTTAATTTGATACTTTTTTATTTTTGTTTTTTATGATTTTTTAATTTATTTTTTGAGGTATTTTTTTTACCTTTCAAAATTATCTTAATGAGATGAATAAGAAAAGTAAAAAAAATTAAATAAAAAATATAAAAAAATTCTCTACAAACAAAACTAATCAACATAAAATTTAATTTATTAACCTATTTTAATTTATTTTTTTTATCTTTTCTAAGCAAAAAAAAAAAAAAAACCAAATGTACTATACTTGGTGCCAAATTTAGAGCCTCGTACCAAATTTTAACATTACTCCCACTATAATAACTCATGTTTGATATTATTAAAATTAATAATTTATAAATTGTAATTTATAATAAAAATTATAAATTTTTAATAAAAATTATAACTTATAACTGAAAAAAAAATTATTATTATAAATTATAACAGAAATTTTTAATGTTTAAAAAAATTTATAATTAAAAATAATAACAAAAAATTAAAAATTACTAATAGTAAATTTGTCAAATAAGATAACTAGTAAGGTACTACTGTTTTTTAGTAATAAAAAACCTAAAATACAGAATTAATTACAAACTACTGTTTTTTAGTAATAAAAATATGTTTTGTTTAAATTATATATTATTTTAACAATAAAAAGGCTAATATATAATTAAATATGTGTATTTAAATTTTTTTCTTAAAAAAATGGTAAGGAATCCTGATTGGGAACCGGAAAGATATTTATGGGCACAGTATAGCAATTATCCAGTGGTCTCATGTTTGTTTCTTTTTATTTTTTTGATTTTCTTTTATTTCTTAGTTATTTTCTTTTTGCTTTTTTAAAATCATATTGATGAGTGAACTAAAATAGTAAAAAGATGATCAACTAAATTACTAAAAATAAGAATAAATAATGTAATATTTGATTTATTGACTTATTTTAATTTATATATTTTTTAATATTTTAATAAAAAGTTAATTTTTAGTTTATCTTGACAAGAGGAGTTTAAAAAAGTATTTAGATTGAAAAAAAACAGTCTCAGTAAATACAAAAATAATTTAAAAAAAAAAAAAGGTATCATCCCAAATAGGGCCAATATGATTTAAGCAAAACTATAAGTTTTATTACGTTCATTAATAACTATAAAGCTAAAACATTAACTCATATTTGTGATGTCTAAAAACTTAATTTTTAAGAGATTTAACTTTTTAAAAAAAAATAAAAAAAAATAAAAGTTAAATTGTTAGGAATAATTTGTTTAGATAGTTTTTTATTTCTTATTTTTTGCACACTAAACTTAAAACTGTTTTTTTTTTTATAAAAAAAAAAACTAACTTTTTTAAAAAGACAAACAAACCAGTTTGGGTAACATGGTTTATTGATTTATTTGGCTTATAAGCCAAAACTAAGCTACGTTACCCAAACGAACCAAATAAGCCAAATTTTAAGCCAATAAGCAAATAAGTCGATAAGCTAAATAAGCCAAAAAATATCCAAACAAAATAGCTTATTTAAGCAAATAATTCAAAATAAACCAAATAAGCCAAACGAAGTAACTTAAACGAAGTAGCTTATTTGTGTCACACAAAAAAAGTAATTTATTTATATTTTAACTTATTTATTAATAAACAAATAAGCTGGTTATCCAAACAGGGCCAAAAACTAAATTTGCTAAAAAAAACTATGAAATTAGATCTCCAAACAAGCTTTGCAAAAAGGAAGAAGTGGGTACCAAATCAAAAGCAGCATTTGCCCATGGCTCCAGACCAGACCACGCTGGCCACAGCTGTTATCCATTATCATTATATGGATAGTCATTTGGTAAAAATTATTAACAAGTTTCAACTGCTATTATTTACGTGGTATTTATAAAAAATAAAAATATTTAATATAATAAATTAGTAATAAATTTATCTCTTTCATAGTTAACAAATGTAAATTAATATTTTTTTACTCAATATATTTTTTAATTATATTATTAAATAAAAATATTTTATACAAAGTAAAATATATTGTTCCGAAAGTACCAAATAACTAATTATGGTTTGGGTGACCTACCCTTTTTCTCAGACGGTCCCAGTTCAGACGGAGCAGCACAAGAATCCACCACTCCCCTCCCCCATTCAGTGAACACAATATATAATTAAAATTAAAACAAAAACCAAAAAAACAAAAAAAAAAAAGCTACCCATATGATTATTATTATTATTTTTTTATAGTATCTGATTCCGTAATAAATAAAATATAATAAATAGTAATTATAAAATTATTAAAACAAAAGGTACATCTGTACGGAAGAAACAAGTTTCTGGTCAATGGAAGCAATTCATTTATCAACTACAGGATCTTCAAAGTTTTGAAATTTTTTAAATTATGCGCTGCATCAACAGCTACTATTGAGCCACGTGTTGGAAAAACTGACGCTGAGTCACTGATTAATTAATAGCCGGTGTTTGACAATGCTACTACTACTCATTTATAGTAAAATTTATAAATATTTAATAAAAATTATAATTTATAATTAAAATATTAAAAATAATAATTATAAATTATAACAGAGATTATGAGTGTTTAGAAAAACGTATAACTTATAACTAAAATTAGTATAAAAAAAATTAAAAATTACTAACAGTAATATTTTCAAATATTTCCACCGTATTATTGTTATTTTTATTTAATGATGTAATAAAAAATTATTTTAAGTGATATTAATATTTTTAATAATAATAGAGAAATGCGACTATTGAGGCTAACTCAATATACATTACTATTGGGTTAAAATCAAAAGATAGTAATTATTAACTTTAAGCCAAATGGTATAACTAATAAAATTAAACCCAAAAAAAAAATGACCATGAGTACCATTAGTCACAAATCTATGCCTGCTTGTAGAATAAGGGGTTGGCATAAGAAAATATACAAAATTTTTATATTCTCTCTATCCACTCATTTGTTATGTCTACTTAAAAGGATTAAAAAAACTTGAAAATGTTTATCTCCATTATGTGCATAACGGTGCCAGACTACAGTCAATTGAGACTGGAAATCTTAATCTATTTTCTATCTTTATCTTCTCCCATCATAGATTAAAAATTTGTACCAACAAGGGAGACAATGTTAATTTACTTTTGTTAAGTAAGAGATAAAACAATCAATATACATTAAACTTTTTATTTATCAAAAATATCAAGTAATATTATTTATATAATACTAGAAAACTGCCTTATAAATTGCCTAATTTGAGTCATTTGAATGATTATACCAAAATATGGTTACTACGATTTATTGTTTGTTCATTTTTTTTCCCTTTTTTGATGCTACTATCTTGCAACTTCAGCAAAACTAGATGATTAAAGATATTTGGTGCTCTCGTAATATTATGAGACATTCGCACAATATTCTCATTCAATCGTAATAAATTTTAAAGGAAAAATACAATCCATTCAATGTCAGTCTAAACTATTCTCCTTTATCTCTTCAAAATTGAAGAAATGTTTTTATACACAGATAACCATCCACATAAAGTTAATCATGACCATCCATTTATATTAAAATTTATAAGTGTGATAAATTTCAATACAGATAAATAATTAAAATTTAATTTCTATAATTGATCTGTAATTGATTATCTGTTTCTTTACTAGTAATTGACTTTATTGTTTGTTCATACTAATAAGCCAAAAGCTGACGGACATTTGCTAATATGAATGGTATTGAATAAGATACTAGCAACAAATAATATTATAAATTTCTTATATTTTTTTATATCAAGAGATTATTAATAAAATTATATATACTATGAAAATTTTAATTTATATTTAATTAGAGTGAAATAAAAATAAAATAAGAATTATAAACCCCATTAGATTAACCAAGTTAATAACAAGGAGATACATAATTCTATAAGTAATTCCATTAGACGTGAGGTGAATATTAGTGAGGAAAATATTATGTAATATACACACAATCCGTATATCACTTATTTGCATTCAAACAAATAAAATATAATCTCCTAAGATATGTATTTCAATTGTACATTTAATCTAATTAATCAAACATGACATAGAGTTGTTAGCGTTAAGGGATAAAATAATCCAAAACCTTGTAGTAATAATATCAAGAGGGGTGGCATTATCAATACCGTAAATTTGGTACTAATAATTTGAAATTTACCAATCCGGCAAAACAAACGCAAAATTAATAATCCAAAGAGATAAAAAGTGATTCAATACAACCCACCTGTCTCAACCATTATTGGGCGAAACAAACAAGGCCAAATGAGTTTATCCAGCTGATTACTAGCAAAAACTTCTACAACAGTGATTTGCAAGTAATGGAAATTCCACCCCAATGAGTACATTCAGATATATGTGGCATCAATTTCCACAATTTTAGACGGGTCCACAAGAAACTATAAGCTAGACATCCAAATGCAGTTCTCAAATGGTAAAAAGACAATAATGAGATTATGAACTATCATGAGCTGAGAGAATAGTTTATTTCAAATTTAGTATGTAGAGAGGCAAATACCATTCAGTGGATCACAAAATACTAAACTACAGAAAGAAAAGGAAATAGAAAAGACCTTTCTGAATAAATTATATCATCAGCACCTCAACATATTGTGAAGCTTGACCCCTAGTTTTAAACTCTATGCAGTTCACTATAAAGAAATTACTACAAAATAAAAAATAAAAAAGCTATCATCAAGCTAACTATGATCTCTCACCGCCAAAACTTCCTGACGCTCCTTGTGTTGATGGATGTCACTTAAAACTAGGAGGGCCAAATTACCAATAATTGCCTGAAGAATAACGAACAAAACAATAGCCCTGTTTCAACCTATTGAGACAAGGATATATTTATTCTCCGTATATTAAACCATTCAGAAAACAACGGTAATTTCCTTTTCAGTCATCTCATATACATGGTCTTTTGCATCTGTAAGAGCACTCTGCATGATATTGAACTTCATTTTAGGTATGAGTTAGTGCACACAGAAAGAGGGGGAGAGGGGGCATGAAATAGAGGAACTCAAATCAAGAATCTGCTATCTCTATCTCTATGCAATGGGTGATTAGGGCATTTTCGGCTTCCTCTTTTTTCGTGGAGGTGGGGGGAACGAAAAGGAAATAGAAAAAGAAAGGAAGTAAACAAGGAAAAACCGTTTAATACCTGCCCCAATTTGGTAAGGAAGTTGCTGGCAAGATTTAGAGTCGTAATTCTCACGTCCTCATTAGCTTTCAGTGCTTGGGCAATGGCAAAGGCTCCTCCATCCTGAGCGCAGAACAAAAAAAAAATTTAAAAAGTTGAATTATTCTGAACAAGAATTAGAAGGGGAAAAATTCCATACTCGTATTTCATTAAACTGTAAATCGAGAGATGTCAAAGCTTCATTAACCACTTTCAAGCTCTGAGCCAAACAGACCGCACCCTGCAAAAAGACATTGATGAGAAGGGGGAAAATCACCTAACCAGTCAACATGATGCCTACACCATAGAAATGTACAAAATTATCTACAGAAACACACATCATCTCTAAGCCCATTCGCTCGCAAGTCCAGAGTTGATATGGTAGAGTTATATTTCAGAGTATCGGCGATGAACTCTGCACCCTTTGCTCCTATCTGCAGAATACTCACATGTCATTGTAAAAAATTAGATCAAAAGAGGGAAGGCAGTCCAAATCTAGAAATTACCTGACACCAACCAATACTGAGGGTTTTAATATTTCCATGAAACTTAAGAACTTCAGATAAAGCTTTTGCTCCATCTGGTCCAATTGGATTATAGCCAAGTTCCAACTGAGAGAGAGAGAGAGAGAGAGAGAGAGAGAGAGAGGATTTTCGTTTACCATTGTTTCCAAAAGTAAAATATAATAAAAGGTAAAAACTGCAGAATGGTTTGGAACACACACATTGGTAATGACAGAATTATCTTTCAAAACTTGAGCTATGTCACTGGTCCCCTTTGCATGGATGTCGTTCCCCCCCTATAAAGTCCTCACCATCCAGTGCTTCAGAGGTTAGTTAAATGCTATATTTGCAAGTCAATACTTACTTTCAATAAAGGTGATTACACTGAAACATTCCTCACCAGATCCACATTTGTTATTGTCCGGTTCTGCTTCAAAGCCTCTGCAATTCTCTCTGCTCCCTGAAACAATTCAGGATAAAAAACCAATAAGCAAGTTATGCAAGTATTTGACTAAGGGCGCTGCTGGTCTAAACCAAACTGATCTGACCAGCTGAGCCACAATATTTAACAAAGGACAGGGTCTGGAATATTTTGACTAGCCTGGTCGAATAATTTTTACAGACTTCACTACACAAATTTTATCCTGAGGAATTCTACCAGACTGCCTAGAAAAGGAATGACAACCTCCACAATAGCATCAAATACAAAAATACTTGTCAAAATTCATGTTCAGTTTGCATGCTCAGAAGTGAAATTATTAAGAAAGAAAGAAAAAACTAATTAGAATATTTAACCAATTTGAATACAGATAGCCTATAAAGTACAAATTATGGTGACACTTTCTTTTCCTTCATCTACTTTAGCTCTTTCAACACAAAAATACAAAAAAAGAACAGGAAAATTGCACCAAGATAGGAAGCTAATTTAACCATTCTCCAGATCATTCATTGATGTTTTTAAGAGACAAACGCAGCCTTAATTACCAATGGGAAGCACAAAGAAACACGAGAACCGCGTTTCCCAAAAATTAGTGGCTAATACATGAATCCTCTTTTGCCCTGCTCTATTGTGGACCATAGTTTCAGTTACCCAATAGGCTATAGTGTCATTCCTCAACAAAAGAAAAGCAGTTAAGTTTAGGAACTAGAGAGAAAATTTTAGGGAAATGAGACAATCCAATTTAAGCTTTTCACACTCCCATTTTTGCCTTTTGGCTTCTCACAATGGGAGTGTGACAAACTAAAAGTGGCGTGTGAATATATATATATATATATATATATATATATATATATATATAATTTCGCAATTTTTATTGTGGATATTGATTTAAAGCTAAATGGAAAATGATCCTAAACTGAATTAGCAAACCAAAAATAAGACAAGAGTTACTTCGCAGAAGTCATATGAGAGAATTAGATAATTATGTAGACAGCAATACCTCATCTCCAATATCATTACTATATAGATTCAACCATAATAGGCTCTTGGTTTTTTTGATGTATTCCGCAACATGAAAGGCACCTTTTGAGCTAATTGCATTGTTTCCAATGTCTAGATGTTGAAGTCTCCCTTAAGAGCATTTAATAAATATCAGATAAAATGCAGGTACAGAAGTAGAAATACTGACGTCTGAAGACTATATACCACAATGAAATTGATCAAGGGAAAGGCAAACCTTTACGTGAAGACAAAGCAGACATAAGAATGCGAACTCCTTCATCTCCCATAGAATTTCCATTCAAAAAGAGTTTCTGAACATACAATTTACTTATAAATCTCATATTAAAAAGAATTTCCGTGCAAAAACAGTTGCTAAATGCATAATTTATCTGCTATCACGAGAAGAAAAAGGTTCATTTAGCATGAGCTTATAACTAGACAATGTGTTTTAATGACGGGCATAACAACAAGAGAAAATGATGAAAAATGATAGCTTTATTAGTCAGAATGAGAAAAAGTTCTGTCAGCCTTTAAATAATCTAGTATTTAATGTTCTTGGCTCAAAAGAGCATGAACATCGCCAATAAAAGCTTCACATAAATTTCTGAATTTTGTTGCAAGAAATTTATAGGTAAGAACTAAGAAGCTTGATTGTGGAGCCATCTTGAAAGTTATGCCCATGAGATGATGCGAGATGACGACAGGTGGGAGGGGAGAGAGATGGGGTGGTGAGAGAGACACAGAGAGGCAATGGAGACCTAGAATTTCTAGACTTGTTAACAGGGAAGGGCACTGCACTCGCATGCAGAGAAGTCGGATTTCTTATTCATAGGAGGCCAGCTCACTTGAGCGTGCAATGCCACACATTTGAATGGAGATTAAGAGACATATGGCTTACCCTCCTTCCCCGATAGCCTGGAGGCAACAAACAGTCCTACTAGTGGCACCCAGATCCTTGGAAGCCAATACAGTTGCAACAACGAGCAGGTGTGCTCCTCTATTAAGCATGCACGGGAAGGGGATGGAGTGGGCATAAAGCACAAGTGCTTTTTTTTTTTTTGTCTTTTTTAGGAGAATGTCACCACCAGCCCACATCCTTAGGAGGTCCCATATAAGAGTCATTTGGTTGCTCTGACACCCCACAACCCCCCAAGGAACCAACTAGGCACTGCTCCCAACTTAACCAGTACTAAATGGTTTAGGGTGCCTTTCGGTGATCATGATAGAGACAAAGGACAGAAATGTAGGAGGTACCGAGGTACATACTCCAATGGAGGATTGCTCTGCCAAGTTATTGGTATCGAGTGTGTTCTTGCGAGCGGGAGAAAAGATGTGCTTGAGAAGAGGTTCACTCAGCCAAGTCGAAGGGTGGCCTAAGCGCATCTGGATGGAGGATTGCTCTGCCAAGTTTACCGAGCGTGTTCTTGCCAGCGGGAGAAAAAGATGTGCTCGAGCAAAGGTTCACTCAGCCAAGCCGAGAGGTGGCCTGAGTGCATCTAGGCAAGTATAGAAAGAGGTGACCAAGCGTGTTCTTGCGAACGGGAGAAAAAACCCGTGCTCAAGCAAAGGTTCACTCAGCCAAGCCGAGGGGTGGCCTAAGCACATCTGGGCAAGTATAGAAAGAGGTAATTTAGATATTGTTTATCAACCCTAGGCCCAAGGCTAACATACACCAGCCTTGGTCGGCATAGCTTGACCCTAGACAGGAGCATGCGGAGATCTAAAAAGCACAGACACGTCTCCCAACCTCACATATCAGTAGCCAACACGTGTCTAGCACACTCAAATATGTGTCCAAGTTTTTTATAATCTATATTTTTTACTTAAAAAATAATATATTTTTTGGTTTAACAAATACTGTTTTACTTATAGAAAAAGATAAATTCCAAAATTTCATTCAGACTCCAAATTAATATCTTTTTTTAAAATAAAATAAAAAAAGTGGAAGAACACAATCTTTTTTTGGTTGATGTAACATTTATAACCAAAAATGTTGTGTAGGTAGAAATTATGAACAATATTTTGTATGTATGGCGTTAGAGAGTGTAATTATGAAATTATGGGTGATGAATGCAAGTGCTTCTATAGATGCTCAATTCCTCAAACTTTATCTAGTAGTCATGTTTATTTGAATGACGGGGAAATACCCTATAACTATATAAACTTAGTAGTGGAATGACGAGATCTAACTCATCTAAGCCATAATAAAAAATTATATATTTTAAAATGTGACAAAATGATGAAAATGAGGATGATTTTAAGAGCTATAAGAAAACTTGTAAGGACATAACAAGAACCGTTAGAGATGCAAAATTGAAAAATTGTGATGATTTTTATACTAGATTAGATATTATAGAGGGGGAAGAGCATATCAATAAACTCGTTAAGTAAAGACAAAAGAAAAACAAGTAATCCTATTCAAGTTAAATGAGGAGATTAAGGAAAGGTGGAAAACCTAATTTGAGAATTTATTAAACGAAAAACATGTAGAGAGATCTAGAGGAGCAACATCTGATAACTTGGATGAAACTAGAGAATATAAATTTTATTGCAGAATAAGAAAGTTAAAAGTAAAAACTGCAGCGAAGAAATGAAATCAGGCAAGGCTTTGTGACCAGATGGAATCCCTACGAAGGTGTGGAGATATCTAAGTGAAGTGAGAGTGTTCTGTTTAACAAAGTTATTAAATACAATCATAATTGCTAGGAAAATGCCCGAAGACTAGAGAAAGAGTACTCTAATATCTACATATAAAAGTAAAGGAGATATTCAAAATTGTAATAACTATAAGTGAATTAAGTTGATGACTTATATGATGAAGCTATGGGAAAGAGTGATTAAATATCGTCTAAAACTAACATCAACAGTGTCACAGAATCAGTTTGGTTTCATACCTGGTAGATTAACTATGGCAGGAAATCCACCTAAATACTAAAGTATAGAGAGAATGATGCAAAAAACAAAAAAGGAGAGATCTTCATATAATTTTTATAGACTTATAAAAGGCTTATGATAGAGTATCTAGAGATATCATATGGTGGGCGTTAAAAAGAAAGAGATTGATAAAGGGATATATTGATGAGATAAAAGGCATGTATGATGGAGCTACTTGGACAATTAGATCATCTGCAGAGAAACAAGTGAATTTTTTATTACAATAGGATTACACCAAGAATCAGCTTTGAATTCTTATCTCTTTGCCTTAGTTATAGATGAACTGATTAGACATATTCAAAAAATGTTCCATTGTGTAAATTGTTTGCTAATGATATTGTCTTAGTGGACAAGACTAAGAATGGAGTTAACGCTAAATTGAAAATATGAAGAAAAAAAATTTGGAGTCAAAAAAATTTCGAGTACGAAAGAACAAAACTAAACATATGGAATATAATTTTAGCAGTAATAAGCGTTTTAGTAGTGAAAAAGTAAAATTCAAAAACAAAATATAGAGAGATTACAAATGATGTAACTAATAGAATAAAAAATATTTGGCTCAAGTAGAGAGATACTTCTGGCATTCTATGTGATCAACGAACACCTACAGATTAAAAAGAAAACTTTATAGGACAGCTATTAGACCAACGATTCTATATGAGACAGAATGTTGGCTAATTAAGAAAAAACACAAATAAATAGAATATTGTTGAAATAAGAGTGTTAAAGTGGATGTGTGGTAAGACTAGAAAATATAAAATTTGAAATAAAAAGAATCATGAAATGATAGGGGTTATACCAATTGAGGACATGTTGAGATATAATAGATTAAGATAGTTTGGGCAAAAACAACATAGACCAGTTGATGCAGTAGTAAAGGCAAACGACAAGATCACGGGTAATTAAAACATTAGGGGCAGGGATAGATCTAAATTAACATGAGATGCCGTATTAAGAAAAGATATTGACTTATTGAAACTAGTTGAAAATAAGACTTTTAACAAAACAGAACAGCGTAAAATGATTCATGTAGCCAACCCCAATTGATTGGGGTAAAAGTTTAGTTTGATTTGGTTTAGTTTTGTTTATTTGATATCTATATAATATTACTGTGATGTTGATATTTATGTTTTTTTCTGTCATTAATATGATTTAAATAATGTTACTTAAGAATTATAACGATGGATATACATATTTATGTATAATTTACTCAACGTGTCCCTTGCGTCTATGAAGTCCTAAAATTACTTGTCAGTGTGGTCGTGTGCCATATCTGTATCCTTGCTTCATAAATGAGAAAATCTTATTGGTACACACTTCACTTCGCGAAACTAAGATGCAAGTCCCGAGCTCATGGAGATGATGTTGTGGAGAAGATACATTGAGCCACATAGTTTTACACAATATAATATCCATTTCAAATTGATTAGGATATACATACATACATGCATACATATATATATATATATATATATATACATAGATATATAAAACATCAATTGATATCAAAATAACCTGAACTTAAGTTTTGGACCAATTTGGCACGCTTTCTTTGTAAGTTATTAGGCCAACACTCAGCAATCATTGAGTTGTTACAAGTGGTATCAAAACAAACTTTAGTCCCGCAACGGGCTCTATAGTGGTGTGATAAAGGATTAGACGCTCCAAAAAAGAATAGAGACCCTGAGATGGTGTATCCTATGTTCGCGCCACATGGACCAATCAAGGAAAGTTATTGGACCATTTGGTGCAATGAGTATGTGGTGTAATTAAAGTGGCGGAAATGTAATATCCATTACACATTGGTATGGGATGAAAATTTATGATAATATATAATGAAATATTAGCTGCTACTAAAATAACCCTAAACTTAAACTTGTAACACGCTGGTACGCTTTCTGTTACTGGTTATTAGGCCAATGGGCAGTTAATCGTTAGACATGCGCCCACATTGATACACATAATAAAACAAAAACTTTAAACAAAGATCAGTGGTAGATACCAAAAAGTCACCCCAACCTTCCATAATATGATTACAGATTGTACTAATAAAAATTAACTGTAGAATGGTATCCACTATACTGACCTAACAAGGATTCATGCAAGATACCAAAAAGTCATCCTGAAACTTCCACAAAGTAAAATTGCAAATTCTACCAACAAAAATTAAATTTAGAGCATATCCAATATTTCTCTTAAGTTAAATGCCAAGTAACTTGACGGAATTCTGCACCACCTAGGGCAGCAAAAAAGGGGTAGGTGCAGAGCAATCTGCCCATGTAAGAACTGGCCCAAAACGCAGGAACTGCAGGCTGCCTGCTCCCTGCATAAGGATGCTCTCTCTGCGTAGATATCTACAAACCCAAACTACAAGAGAACTCCATTCCCACCATGCAAAAATCACCCACAATGCTTAATATGAACCATTCTCACTTTCTACCTGTTTAGAAATTCCAACACCATTTTGAAATGCTGAAAAGCAACGTTAGACAGACAGACATGATTGTACACCCATTTCTTGTAGGTGATGACCATATGGAACGAGCCATGATTTAATGTCCTTGCTGCCAATGCTAATTTGAAAGGAAAACAAAAAACAATTATTTTCTTTTTCCTTATTTGTTTCCTTAATGCATCCCAGTGCTAATTGGTTAAGGGATAAACAGGCAATCCAAGGACTTCTCATCTAGATGAACTTCATCAGATCTTGAAAGTAAAACCACAATGACAGAAGTCATTAATGTCCTCTTTGAGTATATGGATATATATATGTTTTACAAAGTAAGCACCCTTGTGTTGAACTTACAAGAATTTAATACATTTCAGAAACTATGCCACACGTGCTATATCAACACACGAAGTTTAGGCCTATGCAATATTTCTACTATATATTGCTAATGAAGAAACCATCTTCAAGCTTCCTCCATTCATGAAATTTCTAGCTAATAACCTCACAGCTCTTGATAAACTAGATGTTTTCTTTGAAGGAAGGAGAATCGCCACATAACATTCTCAATAGATTCTTCAAAATCAGCTTTGGTCCATCACAACTCAAAATAATCTGGAAAAATCTACACAATGCTAGGATTTTAATCAATGCAGAAAAGAAATAAATGGCTGCATATAAATAAGAATGTACCCTCAAAGACTTGTTTCCCTCCAGCCCTTTAGCCAGAGCAGCAGCCCCCAAAGCACCGCCATAGTTGCCGCTTAAACAATAGCAAAAAACCACATAAATTCCAAAGCAAAACGAGGGCATACTATTACAAGTAGAAACTTAAATTTAAGAAAAATAAATACAAAAGGCAATTCACACATTAGTTGACCGGAAAGGTAAACAAAAGATAGCATCATCCTAGTAGAAGAAAGAAGAACATATAAATATATGCTTTTACTCACTTTAAGTGTAGAATTTGTATAGTATTATTTTCCAGGAGTGCTCCAGCAAGACTTGCAAATCCCTACTTCCATTTCCAAAATGCAAAACAAAATAGAATGAATTATGAAAATTAGAATAATTTTAAGTGAAGCTTGAATAACAAAAATTATTAGTTTAATTTCAACTGCATACAGAATACTCAATCATATTGTTGTTAAGTTCAAGAATACGCAAGCTTGAGTTTTTCTTCAACATCTCAGCAATAGACTTTGCTCCCTGCACAGAAAAGTGAGCTGATTATCAAGGCACATTACCAAAGAGGGGTGATCGCCAATCATTGAAATTTTGAAGGTACATGATCTAAGCAGCAGGGTAGTACTACAATGCTAAAAATAAACTAACCTCATCACCCAAGTCAATGCTATTCAGCTGGAGATTCTGAAGCCCAGCATTATCTACCATTATGCCACAAAGACACTGAAGAAGAAAACCCCATATTACATTAAAAAAAATGTAAACAATTAGCACAACCTAAACAAGAAAAGGTAATTGTAATCACAGAAGGAATCAAAATGTCAAAGTGATCAATCCTATTCTGGCCAAGGACTATGTGAAGTGGAAGATGTAAATGTAACAGATAATGAACCAGAAGATATAAACTACTGGATTATCTTCTATGTGCAGGCAACGTATCCCTAGTAGCTAAATTATTATACAAAGAAACCACCACTGAGGGACTTACTGCCAATGCAGATTGGTTCGGTGAAACTCATGAAGCAGGTAAAACCATTTAGACACGAATAATAACAAATAACACCCAACTAAATCAGTCAATTTAAAAGTCACTTTTTCTTAGGGGCAAGCAGCATCAATAATAACTTTACAATATAGAGAAAAGTGTTGGACAAAGAAGACCCATTTTTAAGATAAACCCTGGATATAAACGACAGCAAATCTAAAGAGTTGTAGAAGCACAAATAATGTCAACTTGAAACTCAGGACTGATGTTTCACATTCAGTTTAACAATCACCAAGCATCCACTGACAGTAACTTCATAACCATTTCAGGAATTGTACCCAGGCAACTCAAGTTAAGCAACATAGCATGTGTCAACAGATGGATTACATTTCTACCACTTATATTCATTAAAAACTAATAATGCATTTAAGCTGACCTTTGCTCCCTCATCTCCAATGGGGTTTCCAGATAGATTAAGAGTCTTTAGTACAATGTTTGATTGAAGAATACCGTCAAAGGCTTTCAATCCAGCTGCAGTTATTCCATTAGCAGCAAAATTTACTTCTTCAACAGTCTGAAAAAGAACATTTGAAGGTATGTTTAGTACGGTTATAAGGGTTGTCTGAATTCTCATAATCAAGCAAAAGTCACATAGAATTAGTTGTCCCTTCGCACTTGTGGATAGCCACTTGTTTATGGTCCTATAGCTTCAGCTATTATGTGGTCTTAATGAAAGACACTCTTACTGACATAAACTGTCTCTTAGAAATTACAAACAAATTAATAGCGATGACAGAAATGAAATAGCCATAATAATAATATCGAAAAAGAGGAAAAACAATTTTAAAAAGAAAATGAAAAGGCAAAAAAAAAAAACCTGATTGTAGGCCAAGCTCTCAGCAAGAAAAAAAAGTCCTTCATCTCCGAAGTTGCAACCTGCCAAAACCTTCTTGTATGATCAACCCAGGCAGTTATTAGAATACATGAGCTTTTGTAACACATTAAGGCCACAACATGGAGATTCTGTTTTGTATAATCACTCAAGCATCTCATTACCTGAAATGTCAACACTCCTGAATGACCTAAGTTCTTTGGCAAATTCATTAAGCCTTTGCCTGGACTCTCTCTCAACTTTTGCACTGAAACCTGATAATAAATTTGTGCCAGGAGCAAAGGACCACTTCATTCCTTGCACAGAAGGTTTGTTTTCCACAGCCGAAGAACTTGATGGTTTTGGAAGGAGGAGTTTCTCCACCAATTTCCATAGAACTGTCAACTAAAGACGAAACTTTAGTGTCCACTGAGGATTTTTAATCTTCTCAGGCAATTAACTTGTGCTTGTATCAAAATGTGATATAAAAAGAAACTTGAAATATATAGTGGAAAGGAAAGGAAAACTAAGTTCATGGGTAGCGGCTAGTACTCCAACACAAATACACACATACATAAGTGATACCTCGATCAAGTATCCACACTGGAATTTTAAAGAATAGTGGAGTGGATATAGTATCTCTAGGTAATATTTTGGGTATTGTTTGAATCAACCCACTAAATTATTTCAAAAAATAGAAGAATCAACTATTAATTCTAAAAGTGGTGGGGTTGTTACATAAAATATAAAGTTCATATCATTTTTTTTATTTTGTTTGGGGGGAGGGGGTGGATTCATAATTAAATTCAGAAGGCTCGTTGATGTCGGCTGGCCCGCAAGATCGTAAACAAATAAATCCAAATAAAAGAACAAACCAAACCAAAGCAAGCCTTTGTCCCATTCAATGAGGTCAACTACATGAATCTTTTTACATCATTCTGCTCTATTAAGAGCTACATCTTCAATTAGTTTCAATAGGTTCATCATATCATTTCTTAATACAGCATCTTATGTAAAAGAGAAAAAAAAAAGATTATACTTAAAAGAAAAGTTGATTCAATATCAAGACTAAACTCATTCACTCAATATCATATAAGTTTGGATGATCCTATTACATAACGTCCTATTTATAAGCATTTAAGAAAACCCTAAATAAGGTTACCAAAAGATAAAATATTTATAATCCAAGAAAATCCTAATTACCGTTACCAAAAATAAAAAATCTCAATAAAATCAAAATATAAGACAACATCTCATTTTAAAATTTCTCTCATAACCTAAACAAAAGTGATTAGCAACATGACATAGATCGTTACTAATGCCTAACAGATTTAATAGATTTTTGAACTCCACAAAGTAAATTAGAGATAGTAGAATTTTGTTCCATGAGATTGTTGCAAAATATTTGTTGCCTATGAATTGATCTCATCAAATTCTCAAGGGCATCCATATTGTTGTGAATGGTGTTCATGAGGGCTTGGGTAGTGTTCATGTTATCTTCAAAGGAATTCAATTTTTTTTATAAAAGAATTCACAAAATTATATACCCTCTAGCAAACTTTGCTAACTCTCCAATGAACAAAAATATGAATCCCAATTTTCTAGGGAAAATTAAGCCTTTTTTTGAGATCCAAGCACGTGTGAATGCTCCAAAAGTTGTGTAATAGACCCTCAAAGTAATAATTAAAGCTCTCAAAAAATGTGATACTTCAAAGTATTTTTTTAATGATATTTAAGAGTATGAACACTTCTACAAAAGAAGCGTGTCCCGCCGGACACCCGTGTTGGACATGACACTTTTAAATTCGTGTCCAACACTTTTTAAACACGTCTTCATTAGAAATATACTTGATAGTAGGGGTGTGCATGGGTTGAATTGGATTGGGATGAGTTGGGAGAAATCCCAAGATTTTAAATCGCAGTATCGAACGACGTAACGATCACGATCGCGTGTAACGGATATCGAGCGTATCTGTCAACCTGTAATGAGAATCTAACGCTGCGGACATGAATTTTTTTCAAGCGCTAACAAATAGTATAAAACTCATTGATGCATATATTCTAACTTTATTTACTACAAATTGAATGTTTGTAATTGTTTTTAATTGCTATTTGGATACAAAAAAAAACATATTTTCTAGAGAAAAGATATTTTGTTATTTAAAAAAAATTAGGAGGCGAACACCAGTTACACCACTGAAATATTTTGTTATTTAAAAAATCTTTTGTCATCTATTATGGGTTAAAAGAAAAGATATCCCAGCTGTTAGCATTCTTTTCCAATGTAATAAGAGTAATAATCAAGTGTGTTTATAAACTTTTTTACATATAAAAAAATAAAATAAAAAATACATGACAGCTTTTTATAGGTTATAACATCATATAAAAAAATAGCATATAAAATAAAAAAAATTCAGCCACACCAAATCAATTCCAACTACCACCAAAAATCTAAACTCCAGCAAACCCTCCATCTAAATTTGAAATCATCTTGAATCTTAATCGACGGCGACGACAGGCAGACTCGTCGACGACGGCGACGACGACTGGAAGACCCATCAACGACGACGACGACTTACAGATTTCTGGTCAGTTCAACTCCTTGCGATCTGGTTTAACTTCCTTGATTCATGTTAGTCACTACTTTTGGTGCGATTTCTGGTAACCTTGGGCCAAATCGGCTGTAACGGCCGTTACAGGCCGATCCTTCATTGATACTCGTTACGTAACGGAAGTAACGGTCGATACTCATGGGATTCTCTGTAAGGCCGTTATAAAGCAGCGAAACGAAATCGGTACTCCAAGATATTGTTACGTAACTGTTATTTAGAACCCTGCTCAACCCGTCCTTAGCAGGCGGAGGTTTTCTCAATCCACCGCTAATCTAATCATCTCTAAAACCAGTGAGTTAATCATCTCTGAAACCAGTGGGTTGGTTGATTTTTTAGGCAATTTCAACCCAACGATTTAAGCTGTTTGACATGTTAAATTATTAAAAAATAAATAAATCAAAGAACTCACTAAATTTATAACTTTTTTTAGTAGGTAAATTTCAGCATAACACATTTTCGGCTTCTATCAATATAATAGATTCCAATAAATTCTAAATTTCTAAGAAGTATAACAGATTTTTAGTCTAGCGGGCATAACCAATAACACATTCATCCAAATATCCAACTAAGATAGTATTGGTAACAATAAAAGTGTATTGAGTGGTCCATATTCACAATAAAAATAAAATATCATCAATAGAAAATTGTACGTACAAATTACATCAAATTAATTTAAGTCATCAACAACAAATTTTGGCAGTGATACAATATCAAGGGATGAACAACAATCAACCATCAAGAATAAACCAAAGGAAAAGAGCGATAAACGGATAATGAGCAAATAATAAGATTGTGTAAATTGATTAGTCGTTTGTCTTAAGTTTATGCACGTAGTATGTTATGATTATTTGTATGTATAACACAAAATTTATATACATCATAGACGGATAGGGTTATAGACGGGTTGAAAAATCTTAAACCGCAATCAACCAATCCTTCCTATTTTCTTCACCTAATCCACCCAACCCAACAACATCCACAAACCATCTTAGGTGTGCTGGTGGTAGTGGTGGATCTAGAAACCGAACAAAATGGGAATACAATTTCAAGTACAACAAGAATTTTTTTTATATAATCAAACACCAGTTATCATCCTCATGAACACATACTTCTATAAAAGTGTTTAAAAATTAGACATTTACAAAAATTTTAAAGTACATTTTTACAATTGACCATTATGAATTTTCATCTTTTAAAAATGTTGTACGAAATTATCATAATCAATTTCATCAAAAAAAATTCTCTGTATGTATAACAGTAAGCTATTATAAGATTAATACAAAAGCTATGAGTAAGTATACTAATGAATATGTTTTGTCACTTCCAGTTTTTACCATCCTCTTAAGCAAGATCAGCAATTCCATTCAACATTAAATACTTATCATGAGATCGCATTTCAAATATATAAGTATCAATTTGATCATCGAGTACTATCAACTCCACGTAAGAAAATTCTCTTAAATAAAATTCATCAAGACTAATCAATTTTCGTTGTGTTATATATATATATATATATATATATA
>JAOTRH010000002.1:2385317-2450433 GCA_034768845.1 Heliamphora exappendiculata
TTAAAATCCTCAAAGAGTACCTCCATCTCCAACTTTCGCCCTAGAAACCCACACCCTAGGTTTCGGCCACCACCGCCGCGAGCTTCGCCAGTCTCGGCCAGTCACACCACTGACCGATTCCACGACGACGCTGAGCTACTGCCTTGCCAGCGGTGTCTTTCCCCAACATCTCTCTCTCTCTCTCTCTCGGCGAACTGAAGCCGAAGAAGGCGTCTACGAAAAGGGATGGGGGGCATTTGGGGTTTATTTTATTTTACACTTGTTAATTCTCTCGAGGCTTCTAGAGATTTCTTCCTCTAATCTCTCCTTTTTTGTTGTATTTGGTTGCACAAGCAAAACTTAACTATATATATACATGTATAAATATTATGAAGCTCACAATATTTAAAATTTTGGTATCTGGATCACCTCAAAATAAATCAGACGGATCAGATCATCACATACTTAGTGCATTCATGAATATATCCTGAAGTTTTTAGTTTTGAAGAATATAGTCGTATCAGTGTTGGGTTTAGTTCAGCGCAAACACGCAAGTGAGAAAGGCAAGCGTAAACGAGTTGATGTAGATGACGATGATTATAGGCAGCCAAACAGTGAGGACCATAGTGATGATGAGTCTTCTAATTCTTTTGAGCACAAGGTATATAATAAATACATGTATGCTTAATATGACAAGTATAGAATAATTTATGTTTTTTTTTTCTGTCATTGTATTCATATATGCATATATTATTATAATGACTATCTTGTTTATGTTAAACTAGGTCACAAATATGCCACAAGGTTGCCATCAACTTCATAATAGGGAGATCTCATCATCTGCTGATATATGCACTCAATCCATACCACCTATTCAGGTAGATGTTGAGGCCCAAGCCAATTTGACTGCATCTGCAAGTATTGTTAAGAAAGTGCTCTCATTTATTAGTTTTATATTGAGACTGGAATTGTTGGCTATTGAATAATTTAGACTGTGATTGGGAATTGAGAACCGGGTAGTGCCTAAGTGTATTGTATTGTTATATTTCACAAGTGATACTGAAATTTTGGAATAATCCGAAAAGTAAAGGAGACTTTGTTGAAATTTTTAAATTTTATACTTATAAAATTTTGAAGTTGAGAAATCGACAACCTTTAAAATAAGTTAAGTGACAACCTTTAAATTTCCCTTTTAAAGCCAAACTTCTCATTTTTATACTTATATTTTGTAGTGTTTGAGTAGGTAATTTTTTAGTTAAATATATTGGGTTTTGCTTGGGTTTGACTTAAGTTTGGTACGAGTCATGCCCTAGTTTGCTTATATTCCCTCATATATTTTACCTTAACTGTACTTTTTATTAGCATCACAAAATAGGCATGTTCGTGGCCCCACACGTGGTATAGAGGTTTCCAAGCTTGTAGAGAAAAGAGTAAAGCTGCAAGTACCTATTCCAGCACGATTTCGTGTTCCTGTTGGACCGTATGCCAGTAAACTTGTGTCTAAAATTGGCATCGAGGAGTAGGTTTCACCAGAGTCTTAGAATAATTATGTAAACATCTTATACATTATCTAAGTTTGCTAAACTGCACGTATTATGCATTTCTAATGTAAATTTTTTGAAACTTGTAGGAGAAAATGATACAAATTCAGGCAGAACATTGCTCTCAACTTGGTGCTATACCATTGGGACCGGAATAGCTGTCAAGAAAGGTGCTGAAGCCAAGGTCGGGCTATGTGAAAGGACTTGGCTTGAGACATTTCTTCTTTCATAGGAACACTACTACATCTACCGAGAACAATGAGTATGTGAGGCATCTTGAGATACAGATAGTAGAGTTTCAACGATCGAATAAGCGACATGAGAAGATGACAACGAGTATTATGGAATTTTTAAAGGGCCAAGGATTCAATGGTTATTTTGGAAGTGGAGATTATTCATCGACTAGTGGAGACTCTATCTGGTTAGTCGTTTTATATACCTAATTTTGCATAATAATTATTTTTGTAAGTCACTGTTAAACATGTTATAATTGTCTAATATAAATGAAACAACAACAAAGTTGTTAATTTACAGTACATGCACGAAAAAGTTCAGGCACGAGCACTAGCACCTCCATAGACACTAGGATGTAAAGATAGAGAAGTGTGCAATGAGCTACATATTGCAGTGTAATTCCATTAATACAACAAATCAACAAATAAATATTGAACATGGACATCGAATTTGAGTTTGTGACAAATCTTTTTCTTACTTATATTTGATTACGAAGTTAAAATATTTAATTTTATAAATACGATTTATGAGAATTTGACTTGGTTCTTCTATTATATTTGCAGATTGGATATACATTAAGTTGGTGGGAATCATCAAGGACAAAATATATTAGTTTTGAGATTTGATAACTTTTGTTCTATTTTATCCGACATTGATATGGATTTGGAGATTAGATATGCATTGAGCTTGTGGGGATTATATTGGACAAAATATATATTGGTTTTGAGATTTGGTAGCTTTTGTTTTATTTTATCGGATATTGGTATGGATTTTGATTTATTTTCAGTTGGTTGTAGCGTGGAATGTCATCTAATTGGTTTTGTTAGACATGTTTTGTTTTTTATTATATAATGGTCAAGTTGGATTATTTATATTTACATTTTTAGATATTGTTGAATGGTTAACTTAGATATATTATTAATTAAACAAGTAGTTTTATGAATGTACAAATTTAAAAATATTTTATATTATACAGGTGAAATAATTAAACAAGTACAAAGATTTTTAAAAAGTACTTTTCACGACGAAAGAGATCACAAATAAAATTTTTTAGCGATGGTGTTTCTCGTTGCCAAATATAACTTTTTGCAACAAAAATATGTATTTTTGTTGGAAATTATAACTTTCTCTGACAAAAATATTCGTTGTCAAAATTTTGCAACAACGATCTTTCGTCGCTAATATTACATTATGCGATGAATTATTTCGTTGTCTTAAAATTTTAATTCGGAACGATAATAGTGGTTCAACGATACTAGTGGTTCATCGTTAATACTATTATTTGCGACGAACTTATTTGTCGCCATAAATTTCTATTCAAAATTATGATAATTTTTAACAACAAATTCTGTACATAGGCGACAAGTTTCTTTCTAAATACGCGACGAATATTTTCGTCGCTATGTTTTTTATTGGGTGACAATAATAATTTCATCGCGAATAGGAATTTGTGACGAGGCTATGGCGATGAAATGAGCGACGAAATGTTTTCGTCTCCATTGGTTTTAGCGACGAAATTACCACTTTGGAGACGAATTAGCTTTGTCTTTAAAGCACCAATTTCTTGTAGTGCCTCTTTCTCTGGTTAAACGTTTTAAAGATCAGTAACCATTTTTGTTTTTAGTTTTTTTCAAAAACTAAGTAGCAACTCCATTTTCAACAAAAATGAATTTTTAAAATTTGATTTTCAAGGTCTTAAAATATTACTTTTCAAACATTTTTGAATTCTCTTATTTTTGAAATATTTTCCAAAACAACCCAAAAAATCCCAGTGCCACAACTATATTATTATATATATTATTTGTTCAACAAGTATTCGATCAATATAATGCTTAATTTAATATATTTCTCATCATTTTAAGCCAAAAAAAGTAAAAAGTCACTTTTTGGCACTCTTCCCAAGTTGGTCGGCCACTAAGGGATATTTTTATTATTTTTGATGTTATTTTGTCTTTTGCTACTTATTTGTGGTATTCATGTGTCAAAATGTGAGTTTTTATGACTTTTTATTGTATTATGGGCAAAATGGTTATTTTACCCTATTTATGAGAATTTTTTATTTTTAAATTCATTATTTCATGATATTTTCTTCATTTAGAATGTTAAGAGACTCTTCAGGTGATAAGGTTTTGTTACTTGTGTTTTGGACCTTTTTAAGGTTTTTGGATTGAATTTAGGATTTTCGATTTGAGTTAGGGTTTTGAACCTCCTTTATATTCTTTGGCCTCGTGGATTATCCATCACTAATACTAGGGTCTGAGCTGGGTCGTTACAGTAACATTGGGCTTTTGAGTAGCTGTGGGTGGAGGAATGCCCATGACGCATCCCTCATGCATTTATCGGTCAAATGCCCATGACCTTGGTGATAGGCACAGTATTAGGAAGCATTATATCTCGGAGGTAGGGGATCGAGTACAAGCATGGGGTCCAAAAATTTGATCAATCCCTTCTCGATAAGTCGATTCAGGGCTGTGGATAATGGTATGTTGAGGGGAGCAAAGACTCTCCTTAGTTTCTGTTGAGACTGCTGGTTGTTACTTGATTGCTGAGTGAAGGATGAGGGATTTACTTGTCCGAAATGGGGGTTCAGCAAATTGACTTCATTTGAACGGGAGATGAAGTTGGTGGCAGGGGTGGATTGGTTCTGGTTGTCTGTAGAGAAGGGCCTTCTTAGCTTCTGACTAGGCTCAAATTTTTGAATATCCTCGGACTGAATTGCGTCTTCTATCTGGATACTAGCATCAAATAACTGCTCAAAAGTAGATAGCGACTGTGTTATCAAATAACGCTTCAATGAAGATTGGAGGTTCTTGACTACATTCCTCACTTGTTCCTTCTTAGTTGGTCTATTTGTCATTTTGGCCGCCTTTTCCTTCCACCTGGTTAGAAAATTTACAAATGATTCCCAGCTCTCCTACTGGGTGGTTTCGAGTTCCTAAGTAGTAACGTCTGGTTGAACATTATAACTGTACTGACTAACGAAGGCGATGGCAATGTCTTCCCATGTCCTGGTCTTTACAGCATTCAAGGAGAGAAACCGTTTATGTGATGCCCCAAAAAGTGATCGGTGGAACAACTAGGCTTTCAGCTGATCATCAATTTCCATAGGGGAGAGAGCACCAACGTACATGCTCAAATGAATCCGGGGATCTCTAGTACCGTCGAACTTGTTCATCTCTGGCATCTTAAATTTTTTTAGCCATTTAGCATATGGGAATAAGCATAAATTGCCTACATCCAGCATGTATTCTTCCACTCTCTTTGCTTTTCTCAATATTTTTTCCATTCGATCAATCTTTTCCACCAATGCGGACTCTCTAGATTGATTTGTGTTCTCTTCCTCTATCACAACCTGACGTGGAACTCGTGGTGGTACAACTACCGGAGGCACTTCCTATCCTTGGTTATCTGTCCAGAAGTCTTCTCTATTCTCATTTGTATCATCTTGTAGCTCATTTACCCCCGGCAAGCGAGCTTAGATTGTCCAAATTTGAGCTTGACACTAGTTTTAAGCCTGCGTCTATTGTTCAACTTCCCTCTGTATTTCAGTGATTGCCCTCATCAGAGCTGTCAGGTTCACCTCATTCTCTGCCATTTTAGATAACTTAGTTGTTTGCTCAAACATCCTGTAGAGTCTCCCAATTTCTAACCGAGCCCAAATGCGTACTGGATGCGAACCTTCTGACTCAAAGATCTAAACCCAAAGAAAGACCTGGATTATAAAAGTAAAATCACCAGTATTGAACACTTCTCAAAAAGGATCTCGATAACAAAAAACTAACACTCAAGATACCAAAGACGGCTAACCACGAGCAAATATAACCACTAAAATAGAAACATGCCCCTGCTAGGCTCATATTGGCAACATAACAATTGAAAACCCCAAAACCCAAGAACCATCACAAAAATTAGGCCAGAAAACAACGCAACTCCAAAAGAAAGGTTTACCATAAGATTCTAAAGAAAAAACGAGAAACACTCCAGTAGGCAAAACATATCTAACTCAAATGGGTCCTTAAGACAAGATCCTGGACAGGGGTTTAAAGAAAGTAAGTCCAACAAAATTAGGAGTATAAAACTGACAGCTTGAGAAGAACGTAGAAGAGAGAGGAAAGCTATCCTAAAGACAATAAGCCAAAACACGAGCACGACCCTGAGAAGAAAACCAACAACACGAAAGCCAAACAAAGTGAAGATCAAAACCTGGATAGGAACCCAAAGAAAAGCTATCTTAATCAACAAAGGATAACAGAAAACCTGGTTCAAACCCAAAAAAAGGCAACCAGTCTAAGCCGAACAAACAAACGAGCACAAATCCTAATAAACGCAAACAAAACATACAATTAACAAAAACAAATAACCCTACTGGTTCAGCAGAACCTAATGGAGGGTTATAAGCCACTATATGTAGAAAAGGCCAATTTTGGTTAATAATTAGGGTACCTTCTGAATAGAGCCAAATATATACCTCCCATGCCTCGTGTGGTGCAAGACTGTTGGAGGTGAAATTTCCAATATTATTATTTTTGCAAACGATTTTTGATAAAATATTAACTAGACGGGGAAATGCCGAAACGGGCTCCAGATAAAACTTTTGACGTCGAACGATTAAAATAAAACCCGTGTAACCAAAGTTAATTTACAAGAATATCTTTTTTTGGTCAATTCTCCAACTACGTTTTTGTTCCTGAGTTGAATCTCTCGTCAGACCTTCTACTGTATTTTCTTATGCGATTCTTTAATGTATGGTGGGTTACAATCTATCAAGAATTCGTACCGGCAGAACTTGGATAGCTTTAGTCTTATAAGACAAGTTATGAAACTGGTTCAGCTTACCCGCATATTTACAGAGCTACAGTAGAGACCTATGAAGTAATTATGAGTAAGATTTTCAGTGGAATATAAACACGTATCAACGGCTTCTATAATTAAGAAAACCTTATAGCAGTATCTGTAATTATGAAAAACTAGTAGCAGTTTCTTCAATTTCTATAAAATACTGAATTGCAATTCACACCACTAAAAAATTATAATTGCACTCTGACCCATAATCTCAAAACCTTCTTGCATTGAGCTCCTATTATTAAATGCTTAACATTTCTCCCTACGTTAAGATTTCCGATACCTGTCAATTAAATTTAATTACTAATAATTTAATTTAATCGGCATCTTAAAATTCTTTAAACCCTTCTGCTTAACTTATTTGACCACCGGATAACCAAATCCACCTGCAGGGTTTGGCGTAGTCAAATTTATAAGTTTTCTTAAGGGGGTATCATCAATCTCAATATTTTGGAATGTAGATTCTGTCAATAATTTATATTCATCATATAAATAATAACGCTATCCAACTCACCAGGAATATAGTCCCATATATGATCGCACCCTCTAATGAATCAAAACAACAAATATTAAATATATGCAAATCAATAATTATTTCGGGATTAAGAGGATAAGCACTATTCATAATACCATTGGGGTGTGAATTAATTTATATAATTAGTATAAAATTAATTACCCCAAATATTCCGTTCAATACGCACAAAGTGTACTAGCACAGAGAATCGAAATAATAGACGATACTATTATTTGTTTCCCATAACCAAGAAAGGTCCACTAAAATTCTGTGCTACAGTCGTACCAATGGTATCTCTATTTCTATCTAAATTGTTAACATAAAATTTATATTCTGCAAAAACTTAAAATCTGATCTTTTGTATGCCAGCCGTACCTTACACACCAGATTAAATACTATACAAAATATTGGATATCCATGCATAATATTTAAAGAAATGATACACATACATTGCTCATAATAATTCTCATAAAATAAAAAATTAATTTTATTAAAATAAAATTAAGTACTAAAAATATAATTTTCAGTATACCAACCCAAACACAGGACATGATTGAGCAGTACGCAAGAACTCTTGAACTCTTTTACCGCACATGTGAAAGTGTGCAGCCAGTATGGCTTGCCTGTCTTCCCAACATAGCCCTGAGATAGTAAACTAACCGGGGTATCGAGTCGACCAGGCAAGGGGCGGAGAACAATGCAAATGCATGCGAGAATGCAAATGAGAAATTCTTATTTAGAACCAATGATGTTTTCAAGTCTAGCCCTCTTATTTGATTTTATAAACCAGTACCCAATGGAATTGTCAGAAAATACTGTGGCATCGGGATTTGGGGATTGTAGCTCAAAAATAAGAGAATTTAAGAAATATTTTAAAATTATTTTAACACCTTAAAAATAAATTTTGAAAACTCGTTTTGTTGAAAGTGGAGTCGCCACTTGATTTTTTTACAAAAACCAAGAAAAACGAGAATAGGCTACTGATCGCTAAAACGTTAACCAGAGAAAATAAGAATTTGGGGGCTAAGATACAAACAGGGGAAGGTGTTAGGCACCCCGTTCGCCTAACTATAAGGTTGGCCTCTACTAATCATCATTGGTTCTTAATTAGATTTTTCAAATGCAAGCAAATACAGAAAATGGGGGCAAAGAGAGAACATCCAAAATCAAATAAAAAATACATATTATATGTATATAGAATGCCGAACAAAATAAGTAGCAAAAAAAAATTCTAAGTCCTACAGTATGCAATTTCTAACTAGATGATACATGGAGAAAACACGCATGCAATATCACTGAAGTGACCTAAATTAGCATGATTCAAAAAAAAGAACAAAGATATGCTAGAAAGTCACTAAATTCAAATCATATTAAAAATGAACATAAATTTGCTAACAATATCATCAAATAACCAAAATTACTCTAAACGTGATTTCAAATGAAGAAAACAAAGTATACTTTAAAATTATCATACCAAATATGCATGTTATCCACTAATCTAAAATTACACTAACATAATTGTGAACAAAATATAAAGAAACTTCTATAGAGAGAAAAGATAAACTAAAATAAAAAAGGTCTATGACTCCATACTAATAACTAAGACAAAAGAAACTAAATTATTTTCTCTATAAGTTTTGATGTTCAGAGGCTTACTCAAAAGAAAAGAAAGAAAAAGAAACTTTACAAAAGAAGATTAAAGCAAAATTAAAAGATTTTTGAGGAAGATAACAGAAAATAATACTAAGTTGATTAGAATTATGACTAAAGAAAAAGGAAAAGGATCCTAACTATTCTCAAGAATTTGATAGGTTTTATATGAAAACTGATCAAAATAAAAGAAAAGTGAAAAAAATGCTACAAAAAGAAAAACCAAGCTAAAATTAAGAGATTTTGTGAATTTTGATGTTAAACAAAATAAAATAAAAGAAAAATAAAAAAATTACAATTAGAAAGAATTTAAACAAAAAATAATGAATTAAAACAAAAACTATTACATAATGGCATAACAACTATTTAATTAGAAAATATAGATGTAATATTAACAACTACGGCCATATGAATATAAGTGTATTGGTTACGACAATAACGATACCGTAAGTCGCAATTGCCAAATATCTTAGCACTATTTTAATGAATTAACGTGCTAGGTGCCAATGTGTAATGTGGGTAAAGTAAACAAATTAAAATTTGATTTATAATATGAATTTAACTAGTTTAGCCTAATCTAAACATGTTTAGCATAAATAAATCAAAATTCATGATCTAAATGAATAAAACATGATAATTGAATCAACTATGCTAGTGGTACTAGTAAAGCATGCAGAATAAAAGGTTGAAACTAACCCAGTCACTCCAAGAGAGAAAATAGAGATAGAAAGAATGGAAATCCAAACAAAATACCTGGATTGCTATAATCTAGGTGAAGCCTCAAGTTGGGGGACGGTGGTCAATTGTCCAATTCTCGGGAAATGCTCCAACTCCAGGTGATGAATCAAGAATTCGGCAGCATATCAATGTACTGAGACTCATATTTTAGTAAGGCGACAGGGTGTCGGCGTCAAGACTCGTACTCTCTCTGTACTTCAACAGAGTATCTCTCACTAAAATTTTATCCTGAAAAATGTACTAGGGTACGGTATTTATAGAATTCATCAACCAATGAAGTGCTGACACATTTTGGGATACGTAAGGCCTTTTGGAGTTTGCGGTCGCCATGTATGGAGTTGGCGATCACCACAAAAATGAAGTTTATAGGGGTTTCTTATGGCGGTCACCATAATGAATTTGGCAACCCCATGGTTCAAATGTGGTGGGTGCCACCTTGTCTAGGGTTTTCAATTGGTTCTTATGCAGGTCACCACAATCAAAGTTGGCGGTCCCACAGTTCAAAGTTGGCGGTTCAAGGTGATTTCACAGGTTTGAAAATTTTGATCATTAGGTTCAAATCACTAAACTTGAATCACCTCTCGAGGATTATTCAAAAGCACTATTCCACTTGTTTTCATCATCAAATTCACCCGGATCAACCTAAGATTAGGCAGGATCAAATTGGGGTGTCTACAATATCATACTCTTGTCGCTGCCTGATAGCTTTAAGCAGTTCTGCCTAAATTATACTGTGAACTAACTCAATTTTTCCCTAGTAGAAGCACTTAAAGAGCTTTAAGCAACTTAGGGTGTCCTTAAGAAGCTAGGAAGTGTGTTTATGGCTGAAAAAAGGTCTTCCTCTAAGCCAAAAGGCAAGAAGAAGAAAAAAGTTTAGAAATAGGGAGGCACTGGTCCAAAAGCAGTTAATGGGCCTAAAACTGGTGTGAAAAAGCCAAAAGGTAAGTGTTATCATTGTAACCAAATATGGTATTAGAAAAAGCAGTGTCCAGTTTTTCTCAACAAACAGTACAAATAAGGTAATTTTTGTTCACTAGTTGTTAAAACATATTTAGCGGTGTTATCTACTACTACCTGGTGTGTAGATACGGAAGCTATTAATCATGTATGTAATTTGTTGCAGGGGTTCCAAAAAACCAGACAGCTCAGTGATGGGGAGATTTATCTACACATAGGCAATAATACCAAGATAGCAGCAGTTGCAGTGGGAGATGTCACTCTTTCTTTTAGTAAAGATAGGATTGTAACTTTAAAAAGTGTCTTTATGTATCTTCGATGAGAAGGAATATAATTTCAATTTCTAATTTGGTTAAGAGTGAATATTAAGTTTATTTTAATGACTCTGTAGTTATTAAGAAAAATAAATATTTTATTTATTCTGGTACATTAGTGGATGATCTATATGTTATATCTTCTATCTCTCCTATACTGTAACTGAATGAATTGAATAATACATCTAATTTACCAAATAAGAGAAACGAACCTTCTTTAATGAACCAAACGTATCTTTGGCATTTACGCTTAGGTCATATTAATCTGAAAACGACAAATAGACTGGTTGAAAATAAACCTTTAGGTTCATTAGAAGTAGAGGCACATCTAGTTTGTGAATCATGCTTAGAGGATAAAATAACCAAGAGGCCATTTTTAGCTAAAGGCTATAGAGCTAAAGAATAGTTAGAACTAGTTCACTCTGACTTATGTGAACCTATGACTATCCGGGCTAGAGGAGGCTTTGAGTACATCGTCACTTTCATTGACTACTCAAGGTATAGATACGTTTATTTGATGCACCGTAAGTGTGAATACTTTGAGAAATTCAAAAAATTTAAGACAGAAATGGAGAAGCGTCTAGGTAAATGTATCAAGTCACTACGATCTAACCGTGGCGGCGAATACCTCTTTGAAGAGTTCAGGGACTACTTCTCAGTAGAGGGAATTACATCCCAGGTAACTGCACCAGGCACTCCACATCATAATGGTGTAGCAGAAAAAATAAATAAAACTCTTATAGAGATGGTAAGGTCGATAATGAGTTATTCAAAGTTACTCGATTCGTTTTGAGAATTTGCATTAGAGACAGCAGCTTACATTCTGAACTTCGTACCTTCTAAGTTAGTACCTTATACTCCCACAGAATTGTGAATCGGGCATAAGCCTAGTTTGAGACAAATTTAGATTTGGGGGTGTCCAGCACACGTGGTGAAAGGGAACGCAAGTAAGTTAGAACTGAAAACATAAGTTTATTTCTTTGTAGGGTATCCTAGAGGAACAAATGGTGGTTTGTTTTATAAACCTAAGGATTAGAAGGTCATTGTCAGCACCAATGCCCAATTCTTGAAAGAGGATTATTTAATGGACCACAAGCCCAAGAGTAAGATTGTTCTAGAAGAACTGAGAGAAAAAACTAGTAGAACAGAAGAGGAACCATGAGTCATCGATAGCTCATTGCCTCATCGTAATGGGAGGATTATCGAGTCATGTGCCGATCCTAGACCAAATCAGGGTGTTACCATAAGCATGCTAGTTTTCCAACCAGGAGAGCATGTGGATGATGGTGCACATGGTTCAGAATCAACACAACGTATCACTGCTAGTACATAGGCACAAGTAGTACCTCATCGTAGTGGGAGGGTTTTTTGTCAACCCGATCGGTATATGTTCTTGGTAAAGTCTTTTGACGAGATCCCAGCAAAACCGAATACTGAACCCTGCAACTATAATGAAGCACTCCAAGATAAAGAAGTAGATCTTTGGCAAAAGACTATAAATTCATAGATAAAATCTATGAATTCTAATCAGGTTTGGAAACTTATAGAACCACCTGATAGGATAAAACCCATCGGATGCAAGTGGATATACAAGAAAAAGAGAAGAGCAGATAGGAAGGTGGAAATCTTCAAAGTTAGGCTTGTTGCAAAAAGGTTCACTCAGAAATAAGGGATCGATTATTAGGAGATCTTTTCGTCGATAGCCATGCTTAAGTCTAACTAGATTCTTCTATCCATTATAGCTCATTTCAATTACGAAATATAGCAAATAAATGTCAAGACAGTTTTTCTTAACGAAAGTCTTGATAAGTGTATCTATATGGTACAACTAGACGATTTCATAGCAAATGGCAATGAGCACATGTTGTGCAAGCTTAAGAAATTTATTTGTGGACTTAAGCAGGCATCTAGATATTAGAACACTCAGTTTGATCAAGCCAATAAGTCTAATAATTTTGATTAAAATCCTAACGAGTCTTTTATATACAAGAAGCAAGATGGAAGTGTGGTGGTCTTTCTAGTACTTTATGTGGATGACATCTTGCTCATCAGAAACGATGTGGCAATATTATCTTTGGTTAAAGTATGATTATCTATGCAGTTCGATATAAAAGACTTGGGAAAAGTCAGTCACACCCTTGGGATCAAGTTTATGCGAGATTGAAAACATAAGATGTTGGGCTTATCACGAGCTAGTTATATTGACATCGTCCTTACTCGTTTTAGCATGTAGCATTTCAAGAAAGGGTTGCTCCATTTTAGGCATAAAGTCACTCTATCCAAGGATCAGTATCCTAAGACACCTGATGAAATAGAGAAGATGAAGACAGTTTCTTATGCTTCGACAGTAGGAAGCCTCATATATGCTATACTGTGTACTAGACTCGATATTTATTTTTTCGTTGGCATGGTTAGCAGATATCAATCTAATCGAGGGCAAGAGCATTGGACATCAGTAAAACATATAATCAAGTACCTGAAAAGGACTGGAGATTATATGTTGGTTTACTAGACAGATAGTTTAGTACCTTTGGGGTACACAGACTCGGATTTTTAGTCAGATAAGAATTCTCAAAAGTCTACTTCAGGACATGTGTTTACCTTGGAAGGCGGAGTTATAAGTTGAAGGAGTATAAAGCAGTCTTGCATTACTGATTCCACCATGGAGGCCGAGTGCTTGACAGTTTCTAAAGCAGCAAGGAGGCCGTTTAGCTCAAGAATTTCATGTTGGATCTTGATGTGGTGCCTTCAGTATAGTCGGCTATTACAATTTTCTGTGATCATAGCGGAGTGGTTGCCAACTCGAAAGACCCAAGAGCCCACACTCAAGAAAAGCACATTAAGCGTAGATATCACATGATGCGAGAGATTATATAAAGGGGTGATGTTGTTGTAACCAAAATTGTATCTGAACAACCTTGTAGATCCTTTTATAAATAACCTACCGGCTAAGAATTTTGATAGTCATGTACAGAGTATGGGAGTCAGATGTATAGCAGCATGATTTTGAGTATAAGTAGGAGATTGTCAGGGTTGTATACAAAAAATCATGTCTTTTATTATTTTTAGTATTTAATTTTATTCATTAATAAATTTATTTTTCTATTATTATGAGAATCTTAATGAGCAATGTATACGGATTGATTATTTATTTAATATTATGCATGTGTCTTTTATTCTGCACAGTATTTAATCTGGTGTGTAGAGCTCGACTTACACACGGAAGACCAGATTATTGATTCTTGCAGAATATAAGTTTTTGGTTCACAGCTTAGATGGAATTGGACACACCATCAGTATGACTATAGTGCATAATTTTAGTAAACATGTCTTGGTTGCGGGAAATAGATAATAGTGTCGCCTATTGTTTCGATTCACTATACTAATACACTTCGTATGTATTGAACATGACTACGTTGACATAATTATTTTTATACTGACTATATAAATTAATTCGCACCCAAGATTATTATGAGTGCATATACTCTTAATCCTGATTTAATTAATTATTTACGTATATTTAATATTCGTTATTTTGATTCATTGAATGGTGCAATCTTTCACGAGTCTATAATCCCGATGAGTTAGATAACGATATTAATTATATGGTAAACATTAATTACTAACAGAATTCACGTCCCGAAAGATTGGGATTAACAATACCTCGTTAATGAAGCTTATAAGTTTCGACCGAGCCAAACTCTACAGGTGGATTTAATTATCTGACAGTCGGATAAGTTAAGTGAAAAGTCTTAAAAAATTTATCTAAAAAGCCGATTAAATATAATTGTCAGTAATTTAATTTAATTGACGGGTATCGAGAATCTTAACATAGGGATAATAAATATGCATTTAATGACTATAGCTCAAATATTCGATTATGAGAATATGGCTGGGAGTGCAATTATAATTTTTTAATGGAATAAACTATAATCAATATTTTGGTGAAATTGCCTCTGGGGTGAGGTGGATTTTCATAATTACATTAGGAGCCCAAGTCATATTTACTCCACAGGTCCCTACTGTAGCTTATAACTTTAATCTAACTTTGGGACTATAACTCTAATCAAACTTTGGGAGTATATGCTGAGTTTATTTTGATCGTTTGACATCAAATAGTTTTAATTTAGAGCCAATTTTGGTGTTTGTCCATTCGATTTTTTTTAACTTAAATCATGTTCTTAATCAATGAATCTTGGTTGTTTAGACTCCAACAATGGATGCTTTTGAAGGAGCAGTGGCAGGATCAGGACCTATATTGCTATATAGCTAAGGGCAACAGTGGGGGTGTAATAACACGTACTCTATAAATGAATAAAAAAGAAAGTACGTTTCAAAACAAACGAATTCTTGAACCTAAATTCTTTAAGAAGAACTAGCCCAGCCGTTTAACCTTCTCGAACCTGAGACTCGAGTTATAGTGAGACCTATATAACCCTAATGTTATGGTTGAAAATTCAAATCTCAAAGTCCAAGTCAAGCTAAATCAAAGGCTATAAATAAAAAGCCAACAAATGAACCCAAGAGAAATTTTTCCAAAATTCTTTTACAATAAAACATAAGAAAATCATTATTTATAAAAAAGAAAAATAAGTGGCCGCTACCTTGAAGTTGGTGCCCAAACATGGGGACCAAGTTTGGTAGATACACATGCCTAAATCAATACACCTAACCTAGGGTCAGGTATAACCAACCATGGTTTACCAAGCTTCTTAGAGAAACTTCACCTTTTATTAAAATCTATAAAAAAGAAACCCTTATCTCACATTCTCCCCCTTGATATTTTGGCCACCTAGAGAGAGAAGTAGATAGAGAGAGTGAAAGAAGAAGAAAAGAAGGAAGAAAAGGAGGAAGAAGAAGAAAGCATAGGAGTTTCTAAAGTCAAGTTTTGTTCTTCTAGCATCAAGAACCCAATCCAAACTAAGTAAATTCCTTTGAATCCAAACCAATCCTTACTCAAAAATCTATAATATCATCTCTAATCTTGTTACATGTCAAAAATAAACTAAAATCTAGGCTGTGCATGAAGAAATGAAGTTAGGTTCTTGAGTTGTGTTCTCATTCTAAAAATTTTGCTTGCTAGACCTCTCTTTGAAAAATCATAACTAAATCTAGAAGCATCTCATGAGGTTAATATTTTTGTCCAGAGTTAGAATTTGAAGTTATCTTTCATATAAAATTAGTTTAAACAATTTTAAACCTATAAATCTCGAGTTATGGAGTTTTTACCAAAGCATGTCAAATCTGGACCAACCTCTGTTACATAGGCCAAGATCCTATCTTAAAATGTGATCTAAGCTTTTATCTCTTCACAAAAATTGTATCTAACATATTTTTCTATCTACCCACTAGAAATGAGCTCTTTTTATTAAGATTTGTTTAGTCAAAAGGCCTCTTCATGAAAATCACCATCAAAACCCCTTTTTATTTTCTATCTAAATGATGTCCAAAAACCATGCCTTTTAGCTTATGTTTGATCCCCCAAACAATTTTTATGTTCTCTATTTTTAATGCTGAAAATCACCATTACAAAGTTGTAAAATGCTAGTGTAACGAGCCAGTACAAACCCTAATTATGATAACCCGGTTAATAACGACCCGTGTAAAGACCCTGCTCGGACCCTAGTTGTGAGACCCTGAACCTTTTTAATTTTTGCAACGTTTTGACGTGTTGTTTATTGTTTTTACAATAGCATGTTTATGTGCATTTTATGCATGCTCGAGCTAAGAAATGCATGTTGGGTTGGAAACCGGGACCGTTGGGTGTTATGGTGTGAGGGTTTAAAAAAAAGATATTTTCGTGCCCTATAAATATCTCGCCTTAGATATTTTGGAGGAGATATTTTCTTCTGGGAAGCTTGGTGGCTAAGTTTCCTTTTCCAAAAAAAAATCTCTACCTTCTCTCTAGATTTTCTTGGGGCTCGGGCTTTGTTTTTGGCAATCGAGTAATGGATCCTTACTATTGGCATTGAGAACTACATGTTCATCTGGATGGAATTTCGTTTTGACGAAGTTCATTTTTCACAGAGTTTGAGGCGTCGAGTTTTTAACTCAACGAGGTAGGATCTTAGACTGTTTTGTCTTTAAATGGTGCTACGTTCAATATATGTGTTTTTACCGTTTAAAAATGCATGAAAAGTTAGTTTATTTATGAAAAGTTGGTTTATTTTTTAGAAGTTGGATTTTGGGTTCAAAATCACTTTTGGGTTGATTTCGGTTGGAGGAAAAAGGGGTTTAAGGCTTTCCTTTCGGTGTATCTGTGTTGTTTCGGGCTTGTGTATATCCATGGTTGTTAAAGGGGTGTTTGGATGGTTTAATTTGGGGCTGAGAAGCATTTTTCGTAGCTTGAGTTTGCTTTCTGCCATCGCCCTGTAGCCTGTTCTGAAATTTGAAAATTTTACTTTTTGTGTCGACACATTTTATGTTTATGTCGACCCCTCTAATGTTTGTGTCAACACCTTTTCGTATGTGTCGACCCTTTTCATGTTGTTTGTGTTTGACGCTTCAATGGTTAATTACAGTGAACTCTCGTTGTTTTGTGTCGACACCAATTTCTGTTTGTGTCGACACCTTTTGCTGTTGGTGTCGACACATTTTCTATTTGTGTTGAAACATTTTCCCTTCTGTTGGAGTTGTGCATTCTGTTGCTGTTTGTGTCGACACATTTTCCGTTTGTGTCGACACCTCCGCTATTTGTGTTGACACATTTTCTTCTTGTGTCGACACATTCGCTGGTTGTGGAACCCTTTTTGTCATATCTTTCTCATCCGGATCTGAATTGAGTCGTTTTTGTGTTCAAATTGAAGCCCCTGAAGTCTTCTTTTCAATGGTACCTCTCTCACAATAAAATTCTTTCTGTAAAAAAGGTCTAATCAAAAGAGTGAGGGTATATCAAAATCTCTTAACCTTTTTTCACCCGTTTTTGGCCGAATGTTTGGGTAAAGCTTATTTTTCATCCTTAATGGAACTTTTTATCAAATTTCTTGTTCCGTGGGAGTTTGTTGGTGGATGATGTGGCAGTTGGCCTTTGGGTCTTTTATACATGTTTAATGTATAATTGTTTGAAATGCTTATATATCATGTGTTATGTTTAAACCTTGTTTCGGATAAAAAGCATGTTTTACACTCTTCTTGGTTTATTACATGATATGACTTGTGGGTGTTGGGTTTTCAAAGGGAGTTCTTGAAAATGGTGGAAATGGTGATTTTATGAAAAATTTCGACAAATCATGTTTTAGAGGTTTGGAGCTAACCCTTGGGGTTGAGTCTCAGGTTTTTAAACGTTTTGTTGGAAATAGGAAAAACCTTTTTAAAATGTTTTGTTTGATCTCCATGGTTCATGGATTGGATCTCTGGTTTATACATGTGTTGTATAACTATTTTTTTGGAAATTTTTTTGCAAAAGTTTTGTTGATCTCCATGTTGATGGATGGATCTGTATATACATGTATAATGTATATTTGTGAAACGGTTCGGTTTTTTAGAATTATTATCTAGATGTATCGGGATGACGGGTATTTGGCACGAGTTGCCCTTGGTGAAAGTTCAGAAACGTGCGCAGTGTAGGTACCTTTGTATCCTTCGGAGTAGCTCCCGTAAAGAAGGTTGGTTTGGGTGCTCTTATCCCTCGAGTTGTCGGACCCGTAAAGTTAGCATTTACGTCGTGGTGCTTTGTATAGAACTTATCATTATCTGGAAGGCCTTAAGTGGTTCAGGATTAGGTAATGGGCAGGAGTCTATAGTTGTTACCTCTGTCCCCTTGTGATAGAGTCGGTACATAGGATCATAATCATCTTTTCCGTGATGGTACATTCCGCGAGTGAACAATATTTTTTATTTCTATTTTTCCTTAACTGTGGTTGATCATTTTTATTAGTTGCAATACCTGGTTTGAAGGATGAAAACATGGATTTTATGAAATAAAACCATTTTGGGAGACTTGTGTAGTCTGATGAGAAAACTTAGGTTTGTGGAAAACCATTTTGGGTTCGGTGGTTGAGTTTAGCTCCCACCCTATATGATTGCATATTTCCTGCTTTACAACTTTATAGTCTGTTTTTATTGGGTTTCGGCTCACGGGTGAGATTTTTGCTATAAAACTATTTTCAGGTGAACATGTGGAGTTGACCTAGATGCTTGAGGTGATGGAGGACTCGCAATAGTTTCCTATTTTGACATGTACTTTTACATGTGATGCCTGTTTCAAAAGGCGGGTTTGTATGCCTTGAGGCGATATAATTATTCATGTATGAACTGCATATTTATTGTTTATGAGAGCTAAACTATGGGGATCTTTTATCCAAATGTTGTATATTTTTGAGTTGATGATTTTTCAACTGCAAATCTTATTTTCATAAAAGATTTTTGGTGGGCTTTCGCGTGACCTTGGTGTTTGGGGCGTGACACTAGTACTAGTGACGGATAGTCTACGAGACCATAGAACATATAAGAAGTTCAGAACCCTAACTCGAATCAAAAACCCTAAGTTAGACTCAAAAATCCTAAAAAGGTCCAAAACTCAGGCAACAAAAACTTAGTACCCAAAGAGTCTCCTAACATTCTAAATGAAATAAATATCATAAAATAATGAATTAAAAATAAAAAAATCCTCATAAATAGGGTAAATAACCGTTTTGTCCCTAGTACAACAAAAATTCTTTAAATTTTAAATTTTGACACATGAATACCCTAAATCAAGGATTTAAGTACAATTAAGTAGAAAATGACAAAATAACATAAAAATTGACAAAAAGGCCCCCTAGTGACCGACCACTTTGAGAAGAGTGTTAAAAAGTGACTTTTTGCTTTCTTTTTAGCTTAAAATGATAAGAAATGTATTAAATTAAGTATTATGATGATCCAATACTTGTTGAACAAGTAATATACATAATAATATAGTGTTATAGGTCAACAAAAGCAAAAAAATCATTATTCAAGTTCATACACAACAAAATAAGTCAAAAAGTCATATATTACCAAAATAGCTTAATTTAACTTAAAAGACTACATCTATTTAATCAATTACTATGAAAACTATGATAATACATGAGAATACTATATTTATCATAAACATACTAAAATAATAGATCTCAGTAGAAAAAGCACCAAAAAGATATATCAAATTAACTTTTAATGCATTTTCTTATACAAAATGGCACGCAAATCAATGAAAAATCCCTTGATTGATGTGGGGTCAGGTTTTTGTCCCCCAAACAATCCCCTAGCTATATTTATATTCCCCATGTCTGAATTTTAGCCAACAAAAGTTGAATTAATTCAAATCATCTCACATCTCATTAATTAAAATGAAGAAAAAGTCTTTTTTTTTGGTACCTTATGTCCCCCTCTTGTCCCCTAGCTTTGCCTATATAAATCAAGCCAAACACCATCTTCTTCCCTTCATATTTTTATGCAAGTGAGGGAGAGAAACCAGACCTCTTTGCTCTTGAGTGTTAAGGTGAGTTTGAGTGAGAAAAATGAAGAAAAAGGAAGGAAATGAGTTTTTCTAAAGCTAAGTCATTTCATCCTACTTTCCCTTGAGCCTCTAAACAAGTAAAATCTCTAAATTTTATATCTAATATCCCTCAAAATATCTCTCAACTCATCTCTTTAAACACCTTAAAAATCAATAATCGAAAACAAACCAAAAAGGCATCGTAGTTGAGAAATATGGGCTGTTGTGTTGTTGAATGATATTAGATGTGTTTGTGTGTTGTTATTTTTAAGTTTGATGACCTAGAAGTGTGTTGGAGCCTTGATATTAATGTCTAAAATACAAGCATGCAAAAAATGGAACAAAAACTTGACATGACATAAGTAGAAGACTTGGACCCTAAGAGACTTGATTTTTGAGAACATAGATGCTTCTGTCCTAAACTTTGGAATGCCATAACTCAATGTAGAAAATTGATCTAAGCATGTTCTTTATGTCTAGATTTATCATTTTATGTTATCTTTTATCCAAATTTAGTTTCAACTCATTTTCATAAGTATAACTCGAGATATTGCAATTTTACCAAAGTATGTCATTTTTCGACCAGTCAACACTACTGACTTGGAAACCCTTGTTTAAAGTGAGATCCAAACTTTGTTCAAAACATGAAAGTTGTAGATAACATGTATATATATCTACCCACCAAAAATGAGCACCAAATATTGAGTTTTAATAAGTGAAAAGCCCTATGAAAGTCTCTGTTGAGTTTCAGCCTTCAAGGGACACTTCTGTCACATATTTTTGTGTAGCCCAAACCCCTATTTTTACTGACCTATTTCAAAAGTGGTCTACATAAACATTGTAGCTAACATATTGCAGTAGTTTTTACCCAAAAATTAGACCTTAAATTCTTGGGATGAAACGCCAAAACCATTTCAAACCCTCTGTCCAAAATCGGCTCTGTTGAGTTTTGGTGGCTGACAGAACCTATTTTCTAAAATTGTCAAAAAGTCTAACTTGTTTCGAACAACTACACTTAGCTCTAAGCATGAAACTTGTAGGGAACCTTTTGAGCTATAACATACTAAAACATGGGCTCATTTGGACTTGATATGATGCCCCAAAGCTGAGACCAAGAGAAGCATGTTTTTGGTAAAATTTTAAGAAAAGTGTTGAACCATTTTTGCTTAGGATGTTTTGTTCACCCTTTTACCTTGAGTTTTGGCCTTAGTGTTAAACATGATAGTTGTAAGAAATATTTTTAGCTAAATGGTGTATAAAAATTATAGCTTGATTCCAAGTCTAGATACCCCAAAAATTTGTCGGCTCTTTTAATTTAATACTTAATTTTTTGCCTTAAAAGTCGCTAAGTGTGAATTGAGTACCATTTACTATGAAACCCGAGTTTTATATGATGATTGGTTTGAATTAGTTGATTAGTGTTTTTAAGTGAATGAATGATGATGTAGAACTCATGTTATCATGTTGAATCATATCTTGAGAATTATGGTTTGTACTTCACATACTTGTACCTTATACTTTGCGAATTGTACCATGAATTTTGCTATGCTAGTTGATGCCATGCTATAGGTTGTACTTGAGATCCATATTTTATCTCACAGACATTATTACTTGTATCCTAGCATATTGGAGTCCATTTATGTACATCGTTGTTGGGATGGGCGGTATTGAATTGTTCTTCTTGGTTCTAAATCTAGGGCATCCCTGGTCACCATTTTTGTAAATATTTTGGGATATATTTCCCTTATACACCCTGAGTACGTTCCTGGTGTTACAAATTTGGTTGGTGTTTGAAATGATTTATCATGAATATTATTGGGCACCATGGGTTCGCCGCTAGCATTCTGATTTTGATGATTTAGACTTTGGGTTGACGCCAAACGAGCATCCTGGTTCTTAAGGTGGGATTATTACTTTGATGGGTGGCCCGGATAAGGATGGATGATTATTTTGGGTGGCTCGGATAAGAATTGATGATTATTTTAGTTGGCCCAGATAAGAATGGGTGATTGGTTGGCCCGCCCCCACACCGTTGCCATTAAGTAAAACAGTTGTGGCATAAAACCCGGCAAAGCATTTACTATTCGCAACGAGGCGAGGATAAGTTTGGTGATCAAGTCCCATCAAGTGTACTGTGGTGATTCTGGGCGTGGAATCCCTGTTATAATCTGGGTGCATATTGGGTTGGGCATCTGTATTACATACACAACATCTCATATGCACATGTTTATTGACTCATCTGCCATCCTGTCCTAAATTTGTTTGTATCCTAGACTATAAACTGTACTGGGTGTTATATGATATGTGTTGCGGTGAATTTTTTGCTGTGATATTAGTTAGAAGATTGGAGTGTTTTGCTTCTGGACCTTGGCTCATGGCATCCGTACCACAGTTGAGGAGGAGTTCTTAGAGGAAGTCATCCCAGAGGGAGAAGAAGATTATGAAGAACATGGTGAGTTCCAAGAGCACGTGGATCCTACTGATGCATTCTAAGGATTCGAGACCTCTGCTTTTGTTCTTTTATTCGGTTTTCTCATGCTTAGTATAATTTTTGAAATTTCTTGGTGAAACTGTAATAGTTATGTACTTTTAAATGGTTCATAACTCATTTATGATGTAATAACTAAGGCATGTAAATATGAATGAATGGTTAGAATATCTCTTTATTTATATTTATGTATGTACCGACGTACTCAGAGGACAGGGAGTCACAGCTGGACACATTTTTATAGGATGGAGAAATCTTAAATATTTTCTTAAAATTCCAACCAGGCACCCTTTATGAAAATTTTATGGGATACCTTGAACTAAAACATATTCAAAAATTTGAACGTTTGAAGCTGATTTGATACTCCAAACGCGTTTCCCTCTGTTAGTCTTGTTTGCAGCATTTTCTCAGAGCTGCTGTAGCGCTTTACCTTATGAGGATTAAATATTCTTAAAATCATGAGTTTTAGCTTAAGTATTCTTCATAACTGTTGTTAAGGACATTTTAATCTATCTTGTGACAAAAAACTAGATGTTAATTTGAGGTTTAGAGGCCCCAAATAGGTGCGACAAACTCTATTTTAAGTGCTGAATTTTTTTAAAAAGAAAGTGCTGAATATAATCAAGTTAATTTCTTAAGCAATATAAGACTTGGATATATGTTTAGTATCCTTTAGTTTTAAAAAGGAAGTGTAAGCATGGCCTTTAAACTGTATGATCATTCAAAAATTCAAATCTTTTTTGTATGTTATAATTATAAGGGGTAGTATCCTACGTTTATGATTATTTGTGGTTGCTTGTTAGGCTTGGAGGTTTGTTGCCCGAGGGTTGAGTTTTAGCTCATTGGTGAAGGCTTGGTTGTTGCACGCTTAAGATGAGGTGAGAGTACTTAGCAATTATTTTGAATAATAATGTGTGAAAAATGCTTTAAAATATTTCAATGTTCATATTTTGAACCATGTCAAGTTTTGATGATTGATACCATGAGATTCCTGTTTTACAATGCCATGATATTTTAATTCAAATGTGTTATTCATGTCTTTTGAAGAAGCATGTGTGTGTGAAAGATGATTTTATAAATGTTATCAAATTGTGTTGTTGTTCTAAAATGTTAAGTTACAAGAATTTTTGGCCCTTTATATCCCGTCAGGGGAGGTTACCCATCTATGGATTTTAATTATCACTATAGAGGAGGTTTCCCGTTGAGCGGAGGTTATTTTTCCTTAAAAGCTTTTGGGATAAGTCCAAAGTTATAGCACATGCCACTCGTGCTTGGTGAGAAGTGTCTCTCATTCCATACTTTCTATCTGTGCATTGAGAATTGAAGTTACGATACTGTCGGAACTCCCAATCGTGAGGTTGATGACTACTTGGACACTGTTGGAGTTTGGGTTTGCTTATGAGGAAGTGGAGTCATTTAATTATGGTGGTTGAGCCAAGTTACGTTTTTTGCCATGTTAAGGAAGTTCTTTTTAACTCATGATATTTTGTGATGAAGCAAATGCATCAATTTTTACTATTTTTGTGGAAAATATGATGACCTGTTTACAAAAATATTTTCAATAATTTTAAACTATGTGATTATTTTTATTCTGTTCATTATAATGCTAAGTTCACTCTCCTTTAACCTCTGTGGTTGCAGATGACAGAAATTGCTAGAGGTTGGTCCACCATATGCATCGTCTTATAGTTTCAAAGCTAAAGTCGGAAGCTGTTTTATTTTGTTCTTTTGTATGATTTTTGTACCTTGTGAAATACTGTGTTTTGAGAACTGCAGGTTACATTTTCAAAAATGTGATGTATGTCCTTGGAATGGTGTGTCCCTAGAAGTTTATGCTTACCCCTTTTCTTTTATGAAAGGGTGTGTTGATTTTGAAGTAGAAGTTTTGTCTCTTAATAAGTTTTAAGCCTAGCCATTCCCCATAGGCCACTGAAATGTGGCAGGATCATGCTCCACTACACAGGTCAAGTAGCTTGCAGGAGCGGAGTGACATCTTGGTATCAGAGCTCTACGTTGTAGGTCCTACAAACTTGTTAGAGTGTGGTCTGTGGTATACCATAGGTTAAGTGCGTCATCTCATGATTTGTCATATAGAGTGGTTTAAACTCAGGGTTGTCATACTCTTGCCTTTAGGCATCTGACTAACTAGCTTTGAGGTTCATTTGGGAAATGTGTTTTGCAGGCGTAGGTTCCTGAGTGAAAGTCAAAATAAGTTATCAAATTAGGGAGATGGCCCTTGTGTTGTTGGACCTTCTGTCAAACAGTCTGTTCGTATCTTTATACCTTTAAACTTGGACTCCTACGTCGAGCCCTGATCCATACCTTTCTTATAATTATAATAGGGTGAAGCATGGAGAACTCAAATGGAGCGTCATTCAGCCCGAATCAATATAACAAAGCACAACAAGAAGAGTCTCCACAATAGGACCGGTGGAACTTGGCCCGATAACTAGGATGTTAGAGGTGGAAGGTTGACAAAATAGAATGCATGGTAGATCCCAATGAAAGCTAAGTGAAACAGTAACTCCCTAATCAAACAATTCAAGGACTTAGGTGCAAAAGAGTTCATAGGAACTCTTAACCCCACAGAAGCAAAGAACTGGTTGAAGGATGCAGTATGTATTCTAGACAGGCTGGGAGTAAATAAAAGTTGATAGGGTCGATCTTATAGAATTTATGTTCAAGGGAGAAGAATACAACTAGTGGGAAGCCACAAATAGATTATTAAAGATGCAGGTGCCAAGAGTTAAACCTCTTATACCCCAAAATATTTCCTGGAGTCATTTCAAGAAGGCATTCGACAAATAGTACAAGCCTATAACTTATAAGTATGAGAAGGAACAAGAATTCATTGACCTTGAGTAAGAAATGATGAGTGTGGTGGAATATGAGAGGAAGCTTATAGAATTGTCACAATATGCTATCCAACTTATTCCCGACGAGGAGACAAAGTGTAGAAGATTTCAAAAGGGGTTAAGTTTTTCGATTAAGACAAGTTTGACTATCCTTGAAATGAGTAGCTATGCGGGTTTAGTAAATAAGGTGAAGATGATCGAGAAAGATGTGAAGGAGGGGGAAGGAAGACATGAGGACTTTAAGAGATGAAAACTTGGGAATGCCTCGATGAGTAAGGTAGGAGGACAAGGTCTTAGGGGTAATGCCCCAAGGCCACAAGCTTTTCGAAGCTAAAGTTATCACTCAACTGCAAAGAATTCTAGACTTAAAGGGGATGTTTGGACGAGCAAAGGAGTAAAAAATGAATGGTTGTTTCAAGTGTAGAGTCCTTGACCCATTTAAGAAGGATTGTCTGAAGGTCAACTAAGGAATCATTTGATATCCTTGTGGTGAACTAGAACACGTAACTACACAATGCAAACATTCTGGACTACCGACACAATCATCTATAGGAAGCAGAAGGGTAGGTGGGTTAACAGAAATTGTGCAAGACAAAGTAAAAGGACCAATAGAGGCCTTATGGGTTTCGACATGAATTTTTGCAATGTGAGGACCCGGTATCTGTTTATTTTCATATTTTCGATAAGAGAAGAAACCGAATTAAATGTGGGCTTGGATACTATAAAATTTTACTTGTTCACGGTTGAACTAATCATATGTGAAGGTGAAATTGAGATACCTGGTGATGAATGATATTGTTATGGCCGTATTAATGGAAAAATTCAAAATATTTAAATGCGAGCAAAGATGGAGGTTCGAGTTGAATTTTAAGAAAATTCGTAGAATTCCAGTTCAGGGATCACCGCTCGAGCGATGGGGGTCCGCTCGAGCGGGTTATCGAGAAATATATGGATAAATCTAGAACATTGGAGAAAAGTTGGGAGTGTCTATACATAGAGAGAGAGCTCCCCCCATTTCTAGCCCACGTAAGCCCTTCCCCTCTCATTTCAATTCACCCCTTCTTCTTCTCTTCCTCATCCTCTTTTAGAGAGAGAGTGAGAGAAACCCATCTCTCTCATGAAACCCTAATTCTCACCATGAAAATTGAAGTTTGAGGCGTGATTGGGAGAGATCAAAGATGGAAATCAAGCTTTAGAGCAAGGAAATGGGAGATGGAGCATCAAGGAGGCAAGAACACCTAAGATCTAAACCCTATGAGTGAGAATTTGAAGAGATTTCAAGCTTTTGAGCAAATCCAAGATGGTATCTAGATTATCTCTTATGTTTTGCGTAGATTTAGGTTGATATTTTGTGTATATGAGTAGAAATTAAGTCAATTGCATGTTTAATTAATGTACTAATAGATTTGTGTGTGGGTTGAGTTAGTTTTCATGAAATTAGAGGTTCTTGGGAAATGATTATACATGAAATTAAAGAATTGTTGTGATAAAAAGGAGTTTTGAGGATTGAATCTAGTGTTTTTTGGGGCAGAAATAAGTATCTGAAGAATATTTTGTGAAATGATTGTGTGTTTGAAGGTTTAGAACTCAAAACAGAGCAAAATCTAGGGTTTCTCAGGCAACAACGCGCTCGAGCGAAGCCTGCTCGCTCAAGCGCTCACATTGCAGAAGGTTGGGCACTCGAGTGCCCAACGTCCGCTCAAGCAGACTGACTGCGCAAGGCCAACTTTGGTCGATCATATCACCCTTATCCGGACTCCAAATTGGATTTTTCTTGTACTCAAATCGAAACCCTGGAAGTCCTCTTTCCAAAAAGACTACTCTCATAAAGAAATTCTTTTTGTAGAAAAAGTTATGATCAAAATAGTTTGGGTATGTCAAAATTTCAAAACCATTTTCACCCATTTTTAGCCGAATGTTTTGGAAAAACATATTTTCATTCATATTAGTCCTTTTTACTAAATTCCTAGTCCCTTGAGCTAATGACACACCTATGTATATATCTAACTTGAGTTGGGAGGTATGCATTGGGCAATTTGGTTGAGTTTTCTTTTACAATAAAAGGGATTGATGTATGTCTATATACATGATGGGTGTATACCTATTTCAAATAATGTGATCTTCTTACTATCAACCTTGTATTATTGGTACTTAGCGACATTGAACTAATGATGTAAACTATGAGAAACTACATAATAAAAATATTAACTTGAGTTGAAACCCTATGGTTGAATGTGGAATATGCATAATGAGGGGCTGTGGTTCTGCGGTGAAAGCCCGCGAAGGTTCATGCATAATGAGGGGCTGCAGTCCTACAGTGAAAGCCCACGAAGGTTCATGAATTAAGTTGGGCTGGCGGCTCCACGGTGAAAGACCGAAAACTTGCGCAAGATGGGAATCACGTGCCCACGGGTTAGCCCCCAAAACGTGGTTATGTATCGTGGTGAGTTATAGAGCTATCTATTAACCAATGGCTTCGCGTAGCCTACTAGGATAATAGAGAGGGGATTTTATAAGCTGCACCTGATGTCAGTTCATTAATTGTGATACAGTTTTTGTGATAAGCTGGGTAATGAAAATGAGATTTATTTTTTTGTGAAAAAAAATTGAGAAACGAGAATAAATGTGAAAGAAAGGAATATGTTGAAAAAGGCTTAATGAATGAGTAACTTGGCGTGTGTCGGTGTGTGTGGTTATAAGTAACAAATTTATGAAACGTGCATTTTTATCCCGATTGCACCCATCACACCTCACAAATCACGCATCACTTATGAGTTAATCTATATCCTATGAGTTTCGGCTTATGTAGGTTTACTAAACCATTTCAGGTCTGGAGGACCAAGGATGACACCAGGGCAAGGGATGCTTTGGGAAAGACTGGAAGGAAGATTTTGTATTTGTTTATATTTTGCATTATAATTGTATACAAACCAGAATGGAGTATTGTAATTAAAGATATTATGATTATGAACGAACTTTTGAGATTTCAAGCCTTTATTGTAAATTGGATACGTGCGAGAATATAGTTATTTAAAGAGAAGTTTTTATTATATAATTAGAACTTAAATTCTATGGTAAATGAAAGTCGTAGATGATGACCCTTAGGAGGAACGATTTGGGGTTGATTCACGAGTCCGGGTTTAGGTCGTGACAGAATGGTATCAGAGCTCTAGGTTCGAATACCTAGGAGCCGTGGGGAGTAATCATGACCATAGTATGTGACCTGTTTGATGAGGTTAGTCACCACTACACGGCATAAGTTGTGTGCTTGCATGGGTTTGCGATTGAATTGTGTGCGCGTGTTATGTGTTTATATGAGCATGGAGGGTTAAGTCTTGGGGTGATGTGGCATGCCATATGGAGTCCGATCAACTACTCTGGGGTTCAAAATAGACAAGCATTTGGCCCACGTTCTTTCTATGAGAAATCTGAATTAGTTGCCCAGATTGTTGCATTGCTCTGAGGCTTTCCCTCGGTATGTGAATATGTGTTGATGTGATGTGACTAAGAGGTGAACAGAGTGTAGCTTGGTTTTAAAAGGTTAAGTTGGGTTTGACTTAGTTGGGTGTTGTGACATCCTTGTTATGGGGGTTATGCCCGTGAGACTAGGACGAGTTGTGGCCCGAATGGTGGTATAAGTGGTGAAATTATGACTTGGCGGTCAGTGATTGTGGTGGGTGCCAGTCTGTGAGATAGGTACTGATTGTTTGGAGTACGTTATACCCATGTAAGTTCGGATGATTGTAGTTAGTTGCATGTTGTGTGTTGTATTGTCAGTAGCTTGTTGAATAAGTAGGTGGGGCTTTGAAATCTCTTGGAGGAGGTTTGTTGCGGTTGGATGTGAGGTATGGTTAGAGGCATGTTGAGGATTATATACGTCATGAGCCGTGCTATGTCTTGAGCCGTGCTGTGCCATAAGCCATGTACCCTAAGATTGGGTATGGACGGGAGCATGGTAGACATGAACATAGTGGGCCGGAGCGTAATAATCTCTGGCCTAAAATGTGTTAGAAAGTCTGCGCTTAGGCACGTGGCTGGAAATGTCCTTCACCCTAAGGGGTGTTGTTAGTAGTCATAGTGGTATCTTGTGGTTTTGAAGGTTAGGTTAGTGACCCCTTGTGTTTTTCTCGTGGCGTGGTGCTGAGTCGTATTTCTTAATAAGAAGTTGAAGGTTATATAAGGAATGAATATGTAAATTTAAGATGTTTTCTTCAGATTGATTAGCTAGTGAGGTCCATGTACTTGTGATAAGATGTATGTTAGGATGAAAGTGACTGGATGAGTGATGGTTTGAGGTTACATGGAAGTTTTCATGAAGTAGAGGTTTGTGGCTAGATTTTTTGTTCTCATAATTGGGAGATAGTGTGAAATACATGGTGCTTGGTAAGAATGTGAATATGAGTATGTGAAGTTTGTAAGGCATGTGATAGATATGGTGGGTGTAACTGACTCGGTCATTTTAGGACGAAGTGTGGACGGATGTAGATCCCTTAAGAGGATGATGGCGGTGATCGGTATCTGGCTTAAGGTCTAAATGTGGTGATGTTGTTTTACCCTTAGGGGCGAGTGATAGGGTGATGTCGTTTGGTCTGGAATTGGTAGGCGAGGTTCGTTTTGTTCATATTGTAAATGGTGACATATGTTTTTACAAGGACTTGTGGTTAGCCTTCTCTTCAGTCGAGTGTACACTGGTTGCCTTAAAAGGTAGTGACGTTGAGTAAGAACCTAGTGTTGGCTCGTGGTTTTCTCTAGGAAGAGAGATGTTTCATGACTAGTTGTCTGGTGTAATTGTTTATTCTTGGTAGAAGTAAAACATTGGGATCGTAAGAGTGTGGATTTGATGACTCATGGTTTCTTGAAAAGCCTGTGTGGACCCGAGTGCATGGGTAATATCTTTGGAGATATAGTTTGGTTTGTATGAAATACTGATAGTTTTAGTTCTCATTGAGTGAGATCCCTATGAAAGTTTAGTGATTGAGTTATTTACGTGATGAGATTCTCGAATATCAGTTCTGTGAGATTCCAACGAGAATGCAGGACCATGGTTTAGTTGTTACCCTCATAATTTGGAGGCCGTGTTCAGAAACATGTTGGAGGTATGGAGTTTAAAAAAAACGTAGAAGGGTTTGATGGGGTGGTTGGCCTAGTTCTGAGATGGCGTGTTTAGAGTATGATATGCCTGGACATTGCTTATATTTGACCATAGGTTCACAGAAGGGTATGTGATTCTTTGCTTAGGAAAAACGAAGTGTGGAGTAATAAAATTCTGTAGTATACCGTGTGGCTTGGGTGGCCTGGGACGATAGGTGAGAAACTGTGAGTTAAGATGTCTGTAATAGATGCATACTTGGAAACGAGAGTGCGGAAAGTGTTTGCGTGATCGTGGAAGTTATTATTAACATCGGATGAAAGGTTTCAGGAATTGATTTTTCTTTTGTTTAGTGTCGTGTGCTTTCCACGTAAGTTTCTTGGACAGTGAGCTTAAGGCCGTAATATGACTAAAACTTGTTTACTGGGAGTTAGGCTAATAAAGTGCAGCCATGAAAGGTGAGGTCTTGGTGCGATGGGAATATTGGCGTTGTACCTTTGTGTATGACTGGTGACGAACATGTAGTCCCACGAAATGAGTAGTACGGGGTATGAGGATTGATGATGTTCGCATGCGTGCAAATGAGGTTAGGGAGTTAACAGCTGAAGTGCAGTAAATGACCTGGGTATTATGATTAGAGTTGATGGTAGTTGTGTGGCTATGAACGGGACGACCTCAAGGTGAGACTTACAGGATACTGTGAAGACCAAGTGTTGATGGGTACAAGGAGTACGTTGAGGTTGCGGCACGATATCTAATGGTTTTGGGAAGATGGGCATCTTCGTGGAATAGTGTTCGTGTCGTGATCCGTGAGTGTGTACCTAGAGTATGGGTACTGCTGAATTGGGTGATCGAAAGACTGAGTTCCTCGTGGGCTTTCTGGATGGAGTTTGTTTGCTCTATTGGGTAAATATATGTGTGTAGAGTTGTGTTCTCTCTGAGATTGAGTTGGTTAATCAGGAGTGTTTGTCTTGTAGACAAGGAAGTTAGTGTTGGGGCATAAAGTCTTTTCAACATTGATTAATTGAAAATCATTAATCGTCGTATGTAGTTTGTTCTGAGTTATGTGAATATGGGTGTACCTTTAGCTCATAGCAAAGTGGAAAATTTGTTGAGGCCTTACACGACTAAGATATTCACATGTTGGGTTTGATAGACTCTTGTGAGTCCGGGATTGTGTCCTGTTTGGAGCTTTAGATTTCTTAGAATTCTTAAGGCACGAAGAGTGGTTCGACCATTCGAAGGGAGGATACGAATGCATATGGTAGAAGTTTTTTTTGGGGGTAATGTGAGTGCAGAAGATAACGAATCGTTTAATCTGAGGCATGGTAGATTTGAAAACCCGATAGATATGTATATGGATGTGATTCAATTTATATGGAACTTTTTGACTCATGTGGAGTGCTCAACCCTAGTGGCTCATGAAGTTCAGGCGGCGGTGTTGGTTTAGTTTCAATGGTTGAAGGGCAAGGGTGAGGTAGTGCAAGTATTAATATGGTTTATGATCGTTAATTGGCCGTAAGGACATGGGTAAATTTTGGGGTAATGTGTAACCCCTGTGAATAATATTCGAGTTTGGGGAACATGTGTTGGGTTGGAGGAGTAACCGTCGGTATACATTGGAGTATAATAGTGAGTTGGACCATAATACGACGAAGTTGGGAGAATCCTTGTGATGGTAAATCCTTATCATGCATAATGCTATGGTTGAGAAAGTTTAGTCTTCGAGAGCGTGTATGTGGCGTGAGATGATGGACATGGAGGGATAGTCTGTAATCAATAAGGGAGTGGTTGATTCTAGCTCCATTATTAGTTTCGGTTATGAATTGGTATTGTGTTGAACGATAAGTTGTCTTAGATTAGTCAAGCCCAATATGAGTATAATGAGATGAATATGAATAATTCTCATAATTGGGAAATATTGGTATTAGGAAGTTAGGCCTATTGGTAATCTGGAACTTTCGGGATCATAGGCGTGTTAGCATCCGTGAGTCATGTCGTTTTGAAAAGACCGATTAGGATTACGGACTAAGAAAACCGCTCTATAGGTTGATCGACTAGTGAAGTGTGAGAATCGATATTAAGGTTAAAGAACAGTTGGTGTGATCTGAGACAAAATTTGGGGACGAAATTCCCAAAAGGGGGAAAGTTGTGAGGACCCGGTATCTGTTTATTTTCATATTTTTGGTAAGAGAAACCGAATTAAATGTGGGCTTGGATACTATAAAATTTTGCTTGTTCACGGTTGAACTAACCATATGTGAAGATGAAATTGAGATACCTGGTGATGAATGATATTGTTATGGCCGTATTAATGAAAAAATTCAAAATATTTAAATGCGAGCAAAGTCGGAGGTTCGAGTTGAATTTTAAGAAAATTCGCATAATTTCGGTTCATGGATCACCGCTCGAGCGGTGGGGGTCCGCTCATGTGGGTGATCGAGAAATATATGGATAAATCTAGAACATTGGAGAAAAGTTGGGAGTGTCTATATATATTGAGGGAGCTCCCCCCATTTTCCAACCCACGTGAGCCCTTCCCCTCTCATTTCAATTCTCCCCTTCTTCTTCTCTTCTTCATCCTCTTTTAGAGAGAGAGAGTGAGAAACCCATCTCTCTCATGAAACCCTAATCTCTCACCCTGAAAATTGAAGTTTGAGGCGTGATTGGGAGAGATCAATGATGGAAATCAAGCTTTAGAGCAAGAAAATGGGAGATGGAGCATCAAGGAGGCAAGAACACCTAAGATCCAAACCCTATGAGTGAGAATTTGAGATTTCAAGCTTTTGAGCAAATCCAAGGTAGGATCTAGATTATCACTTATGCTTTGCGTAAATTTGGGTTGATATTTTGTGTATATGAGTAGAAATTGAGTCAATTGCATGTTTAATTAATGTATTGATAGATTTGTGTGTGCGTTGAGTTAGTTTTCATGAAATTAGAGGTTCTTGGGAAATGATTATACATGAAATTGAAGATTTGTTATGATAAAAAAGAGTTTCGAGAATTGAATCTAGTGTTTTTTGGGTTAGAAATAAGTGTTTGAAGCATATTTTGTGAAAGGGTTGTGTGTTTGAAGGTTTAGAACTCAAAACAAAGCAAAATCTAGGGTTTCTCAGGCAACAGCGTGCTCGAGCGGAGCCTGTTCGCTCAAGGGATCACATTGCAGAAGGTTGGGCACTCGAGCACCCGACGTCTGCTTGAGCGAACTGACTGCGCAGGTCCAACTTTGTTCGATCATATCTCCCTCATCCGAACTCTAAATTGAGTTTTTCTTATACTCAAATCGAAGCCCCGAAAGTCCTCTTTCCAACAAGACTACTCTCACAAAGAAATTATTTTTTTTAAAAAAGTTATGATCAAAATAGTTTGGGTATGTCAAAATTTCAAAACTATTTTTCACCCGTTTTTAGCCGAATGTTTTGGAAAAACATATTTTCATTCATATTGGCCCTTTTTACTAAATTCCTAGTCCCTTGAGCTAATGACCCACCTATGTATGTATCTAAATTGAGTTGGGAGGTATGCATTGGGTAATTTGGTTGAGTTTTCTTTTACAATAAAAGGGATTGATGTATGTCTATACGCATGATAGGTGTATACTTGTTTCAAATAATGTGATCTTCTTTCTATCAACCTTGTGTTATTGGTACTTGGCGACATTGAACTAATGATGTGAACTATAAGAAACTACATAATGAAAATATTAACTTGAGTTGAAACCCTATGGTTGAATGTGGAATATGCATAATAAGGGGCTGCGGTCCTGCGGTGAAAGCCCGCGAAGGTTCATGCATAATGAGGGACTACGGTCCTGCGGTGAAAGCCCACGAAGGCTCATGAATTAAGTTGGGCTGGCGGCTCCACGGTGAAAGATCAGAAACTTGCGCAAGATGAGGATCACGTGCCCACGGGTTAGGCCCCGAAACGTGGTGATGTATCATGGTGAGTTATAGAGCTATCTATTAACCAATGGCTACGCGTAGCCTATTGGGATAATAGGGAGGGGTTTCTATAAGCTGCACCTAATGTCAGTTCATTAATTGGGATAAATTAATTGTGATACGATTTTTGTGAAAAACCGGGTAATGAAAATGAGATTTATTTTTTTGTGAAAAAAAACTGAGAAACGAGAATAAATGTAAAAGAAAGGAATATATTGAAAAAGGCTTAATGAATGAGTAACTTGGCGTGTGTCGGTGTGTGTGTGGGAATAAGTAACAAATTTATGAAACGTGCATTTTTTTCCGGTTGCACCCATCACACCTCACAAATCATGCATCAGTTATGAGTTAATCTATATCCTACGAGCTTCAGCTCACGTATGTTTACTAAACCTTTTCAGGTCTGGAGGACCGGGGACGACACCCAGGCAAGGGATGCTTTGGGAAAGACTATAAGGAAGATTTTGTGATTGTTTATATTTTGCATTATGATTGTATACAAACCGAAATGGAGTATTGTAATTAAAGATATTATGATTGTGAACGAACTTTTGAGATTTCAAGCCTTTATTGTAAATTGGATATGTGCGAGAATACAGTTATTTAAAGAGAAGTTTTTTTATATAATTGGAACTTAAATTCTATGGTAAATGAAAGTCGTAGATGATGACCCTTATGAGGAACGGTTTGGGGTTGATTCACGAACCCAGGTTTTGGTCGTGACATGCAATCACCCAACAAGACACTTAGGCTACGCCTGATGTGATGATAGGTACACTTATGGCTTTTAATAGAAATGCCTCTTGATTGCCTGATAACTATAGCCACACCAATAGGGGAAGAAGTGGTAATTAAAAGTGTATACAGAGATTGTGTGTTGATGGTAGAAGATAAGGATATATTGGTAGATTTGATGCCTTTGAACATGTTTGGTTTCGACCTAATTCTTGAGATGGACTGGTTGTCATCCTACTATGAGTCCTTTGATTGTTTTGGGAAAAGGGTAATCTTTAAGATACTCGGGAAAAGGAATTTGTAGTCCAAAGGGATAAGGATAGAACTCCTATTCGTGTCATGTCAGCTATCAAATCTTCAAAGATGTTGAAAAAGGGTTTCCACGGAGTAGACACCCTAATTTGACCCCGCCCAATTTTAAGTGAATCTGATGATGAAAACAGGTGGAATGGTACCTCAGTTTAATCCTCAGAAAGTGATCCAAGCTCGGTATTTAAACCCAGAACCTTCAAACCAATAAAATTTTGTTAAACCATTCATAACTTGTTATGCAAGTCATTCCCAAAGTGGCGACCGTCATGTTCATTGTAACAACCGTTAATAGAACCTCTTGGAAACCCTAGCCAAAAGTAGCGACCGCCACCTTTAACATGGCGACTGGCAACTTTCATTGTGGTGACCGTTAATAGAACCCTGTGGAACTTCGTTTAAACATAGCGACCGCAATGCCCAACCCGGCGATCGCCAACTCCAAATGGCTTGACATGTCCCAAAAGGTGGCAGTATTCATTGGTTGAAAAATTCTATAAATACCGTACCCCTGTTACGTTTTCAAAGACAGAATTATAGTGAGAGGTTTAGTGAGAGAAGCTCTGCCAAGTCGCTGAGCAATTCCGAGCCCCAACGCCGAAGCCCTGCTGAAATTCCGAGATTTGAACCTCTGACGCCTACTTTAAAAACCTAGTTTGGATCACAATTCGAGAATTGGACCGTTGAAGTATAATCCCCGATTTGAGGATTTCTTAGCAATCCATGTATTTCGTTTGGATCACCGATCTTTCTAACTCCATTCCTTCTCTCTTGGAGTGATCGAGTTAACTTTCAATTTCAATTCGCATATCTCTTTCATATTACATAGTTAATCTTGTTTGTCATTTACATTGTCTCATGTAATTTAATTACTTTAATTAATTTTTTAGTTTACATATTCACACTAAACGCATTGCTATTTTCATTAATTCATCAATTAAGTGCTCATATTTTGGCAATTACAACTTGTAACGTTGTTAATTGTTATTATCAATGCACTAACATCCATGTGAATGTAGTTTTCAATACTACATTCACATTTTTTAAATAATTGTCTAGCAATTTTATTTTTATTTTTCTTTTCTTTTAAATGTTAGTTTAATGTTCTATTTATTTTCTTCTCTTCTTCCTTTGATGTAGTTTTATTTTTTCATTCAATATACCATTTTTCTTTCTTTTAGCATTAGTGTAATTTTCTTTTCTAGCATTTTAGTTTCTTTTTCTTTTCTTTATTATTAGCCTTATTCTCCTTGTAATGTAGCATTTTATTTTTATTTCCTTTTTCTTTGCTAATGTCTCATTTCTTTTTCTTTTATCTTTCTTTTAATGTTAGTTTAGTATTTTTCTTTTTCTTTTCTTTTTTAAAATGTTAGCTTAACCTTCCTTTCATAGTATTCATTTTTTTAAATCTAAATAAAATCATAAAAAGTCTTTTAAACTAGATTTCATCTTTAAATGTAATTTCTTTCTCTTTTATTCTCTTTTCTTTCCATTTTTTTTCATCTTTTCTTTTCTTTTCATTTTCTTTTATCTCTTTTAAAATATAAAATATAAATAGTTAGATTTTCTTTTTAGTTTTTTTAATCTTTTTTTATTCTTAGCATAATTTTCTTGTCTATTGTAAATAGTTAGATTTTCTTTTGTTAGTATATTACTTTTCTAATCCCTTTTCATTTTTGTTTAGGTTCCTTTTGTAAACTTTCTTTTAATATAGGATTTTGTGCATCTTTTATTTTACATTTAGTATTTCTCTTTTTTATTAAATATTCATCATGATAATGCTAACTTAGTGTATTTTGGTAATATGCATATTTTAGTTCCTTTATTTGAAACCATATTTAGGATAGTTTAATTAGCAATCCATGTTTAAATTTTAATAATTTCTAGCATGTTTTTTCTCTTTTACTTAAATCATGATAGTTTAGTTCATTTTGATGAAATTGCATGTGGGTGTGCTCCATGTATCATTTAATTAGAAATTGCATGCCATAGGACTTAGAATTTTTCTTTTGATACTTACTTTATTTGACGTTCTATATACTTATATTATGTATTTTTCATATTTGATTTTGAGCATTCTCTCTTTGTCTCTACTTTCTTTATTTGCATGTATTTGAAAAATTCTATTAAAGAACCAATGATGATTAGTAGAGACTGTGATAACTCGGTACACATTTATTTTATTGATTTTTGTTTTTAGTTCAATACTACAGTGTGACAAAATTAGATTGTGAGTTTTAATAATATGGAGGATCATAAACGAATTAATGACTTTTGGAATAATTGTAAGAATTAAAATAACGATAAATTTTGATAACATGCTAATGGTAAAAGTTGAAATGAGGTAAAGGTTGGAGATTTGGGGTTTAGTCTAAAGGAAATTTATTGAATTTCAAGTTCAAGGATCACCGCTTGAGCGATGGGGGGTCCGCTCGAGCGAGCTATCGGGATAACTTGGAAGGTTCGTGAGCCTTGGTGGATTAAGTCTCTTATATTTTTGACTCACCCACGTGAGACTCCTCATATCCTTTCTTCTTCCTTTCTCTTCTTTCATCTCTTTTTCTCTCCTTGAGAGAGAAAGGGCCACCATATCTCCAAACCTTAATCCACCATTTTAAAATCTTGAAGATCAAGGCTTAATCCACGGTGAGCGAGGTGAAGATCAAGCTTTGGAGCGAGGAGATTGAAGATAAAGCCTTGGGAGAGCAAAGAAACCCTACATTCAAACCCTAGGAGAGAGATTTGAAGAAATCATATGCTTTCGAGCAAATTCAAGGTAGAATTTAGATTATCTCACATGTCTTGCTTAGATTTGGGTTGATATTATCTGTATATGAGTAAAAATTGAGTCCATTGCATGCTTAATTAACCTCTTGGTGGGTTTGTGTGTCTGTTGGGTTAATTTTCATAAAAATGGAGATTTTTGGGAGGTGAATACCCATGAAATTGATGATTTGTGGCATCAAGAAAGGGTTTTGAGATTTGAATCTGGTGTGTTTGGGTTAAAAATAAGTGTCTGAAGCATGTTTGATAAAGGGTTATGTGTTTGGAGGTTTGAAACTCAAAACAGGGGCAAATTTGGGGTTCTCTTGGGTGCTAGCGCGCTCGAGCGGAGCCCTGTCCGCTCGAGCACTCACATGACAGAAAGTTGGGCGCTCGAGCGCCCGACATCCGCTCGAGCGGACTGACTGCACAGAGTTAACTTTTTTTGATCATATTTTCTTCATTCGGACTCCGAATTGGGTCGTTTTTGTACTCAAATCAAAGACCCAAAAGTCCTTTTTCCAATAAGACTACTCTCACAAGAAAATTCTTTTTGTAGAAAAAGTTATGATTAAAGGTATGTCAAAAAATTTTAACGATTTTTCACTTGTTTTTAGCCGAATATTTTAGAAAAAATTATTTTCATTATTATTAGCCCTTTTTACTAAATTCCTAGTCCCTTGAGCTTATGGCACATCTATAGATGTATCTAAATTGAGTTGAGATGCATGCATTGGATCTGTTGATTGGATTTTCTTTTACAAAGAAAGTGAGTTTCAAATTGATATATGTATATATATATACTTGGTGGGTGTGAACCTTTTAAAATGATGTGGTCCTCTTGGTATTAACCTTGTGTTATGGGTGTTTGGCAACATTGTGATCCATGAGAAATTGGTAATATTGTGATTTATGAGAAACTGTGTAATGAAAGTTGTGAAATGAGAAATTGTATAATGAAAGTTGTGATGGTAAATTTTGGGTTTGGGATCACAATGACGTATTATGGTAATGAGTGGGAGAGGAACCATTTGTGGGTTGAACTCTCGGGTTGTGGATAATTAACCTGAAATGAACCATATGGATTGATGTAGAATAAGTTAGGCTAGCGACTTCGCGGTGGAAGACCAAAAACTTGCGCAAGATGGGGACCACATGCCCACAGGTTAATCCCCAAAATGTGGCGTTGTGTCGTGGTGAGTTATAGAGCTATCTATTACTCAATGGCTTTACGTAACCTATTGGGATTAATAGGGAGGGATTTCTATAAGCTGCACCCGACACCGGTTTATTAGAGGCGATACGATTTTGTAAAAAATTGGGAAAGAACATAAAGGAGTTACAAATGGTAAACGAATGGATAAATGAAAACAAATCTGGGTGTGCGTGAGTATGCTTGTATTAAAAGAAATGACTTGTTGAAAATGTACATTTTCATTTGGTTACACCCATCACACCTCACAAATCATGCATTATATATGAGTTGATCTTTATCCTATGAGCTTCGGCTCATGTATATGTGTCAAACAAATTTCAGGTGCCTAAGAGTGGGGTGATAACAAAGCTATGGATACTTTTGGAAAGGGCAAAGAATGGGAGCCATGATATCTTTATTTTGTTGTATATGAAACTAATGGAAGTGAGGTCATGAAAGTGATAGTTAACGTTGAATGTATATTATCTCAAACTTTTGTGGTAAACCTGGGTATGTAAATTTTGGAACTTGGATCATTTTATTTAAATCCTTCAAATGTTATATACAATATTTTATTATTTATTGGGGCATTGGCAATGGATATAGTCTATGAATGACGTGTTTTGGGGTTAGTTCATGGACCCGGGTTTGGGTCGTGACAAAAGCCAACCTTACGGTTGGGCGAACGGGGTGCCTAACACCTTCCCTGATTCGTACCTTATCCCCCGAATCCTCTTTCTTTGGTTGACGTTTTCAAGATTAGTAGCCATTTTTATTTTTCTTAGTTTTTCTCAAAAACTAAGTGACGACTCTATTTTCAACAAAAATGAGTTTTTTTAAATTTGGTTTTCAATGTGTTAAAAAAAATTTCAAACATCTTTTGAATTCCATATTTTTGAATATTTCCAAAAAAATGCCCAAGAAAATTTCGGCGCCATACACGGGCTTTGGCAAACGTAGTTAACACAAAGATGAAAGGAAATGAGCTTTCGAAAGTGCTAGTTTTTTTGTGAGTTTCTAGATGTATTTTTAGAGAATTTATTGGGATTATCCCTAGACCGAGAAGTGGAGTTTACGGTTGATCTCTACCTGGGTACAACACCCATATCTACTCCTCCCTATGGAATGTCGTCTACTGAGTTACAAGAGTTGAAGGAACAATTACAAGAATTATTGGACAAGGGTTTCATCAAACCTAGTGTCTCACCATGGGGAGCACCCGTGTTGTTCATGAAGAAGAAGAATGGAACTCTAAGGATGTGTATCGACAATTGAATAGAGTGACCATCAAGAACAAGAATGCTTTGTCTTGGATAGATGACCTGTTCGACCAATTACAAGGAGCCAAAGTGTTCTCAAAGATTGATCTGAGATTGGGGTACCATCAATTGAAAGTACAGAAGTCGAATATACCCAATACTACTTTTAAGACTCGCTATAGGCATTATGAATTCGTTGTGAAGCCATTTAAATTGACAAATGTGCCTGCAGTATTCATGGATGTAATGAGTTGGGTGTTTAGGAATTTTCTACACTAATTCGTAATCGTATTCATAGATGACATTCTGATATATTCTCGAAGCAAGGAGGAACATAGAAAACAATTGAGGATTTTTTTGCAGACCCTGAGAAATCACAAACTATATGCAAAGTTTGGTAAGTGTGAGTTTTGGTTGGATCGAGTGGTGTTTTGGGTCATGTGACATCTAGAGATGTAATTCAAGTGGACCCAACAAAAGTTGAAGCAGTAGTCAATTGGATAAGACTAACTAGTGTGATAGAGATACGTAACTTTTTGGGGTTAACTAGTTATTATCGACGATTTATCTGGGACTTTTCCCTAATTGCAAGACCTTTTACTCGGTTAACACAGAAGAATGTGAAGTTTAAGTGGTTCGATCAATGTGAATGGAGTTCCCAAGAGTGGAAGTCTAAATTAGTGTCAGCGCCGGAGCATACCCTCCCATCAGGCAATGAATGTTTTGTAGTTTATATTGACACGTCGCACCAAGGTTTAGATTGTGTTCTGATATAACACAAAAAAATCCATTGCCTATGCATCAAGATAGTTGAAACTTCACTAGAAAAATTATCCTACCCATGATCTAGAGCTAGTCGCAATCGTCTTTGCACTCAAGATATGGAGACATTACTTACATGGAGTCCCATGTGTGATCTTAACGAATCATCAGAGCTTGAAATATATTTTCACTCATAAAGAGTTGAACTTTAGACAGAAGATGTTGATGGAGTTAATTAAGGACTATGACTGTAAGGACCCAGTTTTAGACTATAAGTTTAGTAATGGTAAGCTAAAAAAAATTTAAGACACGACCAGGCTAAAGAACTAGGAAAACCAAAACCTAATAATCATACCCTGAAAAGCAAAAACCCTAATACGAAAGCAAAACCTTTTAATCTTGAAAATTATTAAGAAACCCTAAAGAGCTAAACCCAAAAACAAAACTCCGAGCCCCCAAAACTCTTCTTAAGAAATACTGATCTAGCCTCGTAATCTTTCAAGCCCAACAATCTATAGGGGTTGCCCTATAACAAAAAAACCAAAATTCTAAGTCGAAAGAATAATCGAGTATAAGCTCCAACTTGAAAAGAAAAATATTGTAGAGACCCGGTACGCTTTTAATTTTTGGTTAATTCTTTTAATATAATTAAATAACCAGAGATGATTTGTGATGATAATTTATGGTTAATTACCGAATATTTACTTAAAGTTTTTTAATATGGGTTTAAACTAAGTTGTAAGTATAGGATATAGAATATGGAGTCAATAGAATTGAATTAAATTGAAAATGGATTAGGAGAGCATAATCTAGAAGAGAAGAAAATAAAGAGAACTAGCCAAACAAGGCCCTAAGATATTTTCTAGAAGCATGGAGAATTAGAGAGAGAGGATTAAAACCCAAGACCCCCCCTTCACTCCCCGTCGGTTTCTTCTTCTTCCTCCATTTCTCCTTTCTTTTGCTCTCCCAACCATAATAGGATCCAAGCTCTTGCCTCCCTTCAATTTGGTTAAATTAAAGGCTTGTTTGGAGGCAACAAAGAAAGGAGCAAGGTTTGTTTAGCAAGAGAAACACGAGGAAACATCAAGGAGCAAAAATCCAAGTAACCGAAACCTTAGGAGGAAGAAAGTGTGGAATCTGAGGGTTTTGAGCAAATTGAGGTAGAATTTAGATTTTCTCATATGTTTTATATTGATTTGGGTTGATACTTTGCTTGTATGAATAAAACCTAGTTGATTTCATACTTGATTAACAAATTCATGGATTTATGTGTGATTTGAGTTGGGTTTGATGAAAATTGGAGTTTTGATAAATGATTTAACCATGATTTTGAAGAAATGTTGTGAGAAAAGAGGTTTATGAGACTTTGGATTCTATGTTTCTGTATAAAAATGGGTTTAGATTAGCTTCAAAACTTAGAAAAAAATCAATTTTCAGCGCAAGACCGCTTGATGGACCGATCGATCGGTCTATCAAGTGGTAAAGAGTTGTTCTCAATATTTTCTGCAGGCCAGACCGCTGGATAGACCGATCGATCGATCTAGCGCGCGGTCTGTTTCACTAGTCAAAATTTTGATTTTTAAATTAATGTATCTCTCTCATCTGGACTCCGAATGGGGTCAATTTTATATTCAAATCGAAGCCCCAGAAGTCCTCTTTCCAACGAGACTACTCTCGCAAGAAACTCATTTTTGTAGAAAATGTTATGATTAAAATAGTGAGGACATGTCAAGATTTCATAACTATTTTTCACCCATTTTTAGCCAAATGCTTTAGAAAAATTTATTTTCTCTATTATTGGCCCTTTTTACTAAACTTCTAATCCCTTGAGCTTATGGAACACCTATATATATATCTAGATTGTGTTGGAAGGCATGCATTATGTTGGTTGATTGGGCTTTCTATTACAATAAACGCAGGTTTCAAATTGATACGTATACATATACATGATGGGTGTTACCTTCTTAAAATAATGTGATCTTCTTGCTATCAACCTTGTGTTTTTGGTACTAGGTCACATGGGAGAAACGTTATGAAATATGAGAAATTTTATAATGAAAGTTGTGATATATGTGATGTGAAAATTTAATGAAAATTTGGATTTGGAATCAAAATGGTGTATTATGGCAATAATTGGGAGAGGAACCATTTGTGGGTTGGACTCCCGGGTTTTTAACCAATAATGAACCGTATGGATTGATGTGGATTAAGTTGGCCTAGCGGATCTGCGGTGAAAGACCAAAAACTTACGCAAGATGGGGACCACGTGCCCACGGGTTAGCCTCCGAAACGTGGTGTTGTGTCTGGTGAGTTATAGAGCTATCTATTACTCAATGGCTTCGCGTAACCTATTGAGAGTAATAGGGAGGCGTTTCTATAAGTTACACACGACACCAGTTCATTAGAAGTAATACGATTTTATGAAAACCAAAAAATTAAAATGAATGATTTATGGATGGAAAACAAAGAGATAAATGGAAGTACGTTTGTGTGCGTGAGTGTGTGTGTGTGTTAAAAAGGAAATGATTTGAATTATGTGCATATTTATTTCTGTTACACCCATCACACCTTACGAATCATGCATTATATATGAGTTAATCTTTATCCTACGAGATTCGGCTCATGTATATATATATTAAACCATTTCGGGTTCCAAAGAGCGGGGTAGCACCAAACCTGTGGATGCTTTTGGGAAGGACCAATAGATGAAGCTACATTTTATTTGTTTTTGTTGTACATAAGAAAATGGAAGTGATGAAATGAAAGTGTTGTTGAATGTTGAATGAATATTATCTCAAACATTTGTGGTAAACTAGGGAATGTAATTTTAGAACTTTAATCGTTTTGTAAGACCGTTTAATGTTATATTCAATGTTTCTTATGTCTTGGAATATTACTAATAGATATAGTTTATGTATGACATGTTTGGGGTTCGATCACGGACCCAGGTTTGGGTCGTGACAAATATACTCAAAAATCTAAAATCCTATAACTTCTAATAATTACACTTTAACTCCAAATCCTTAAAAAAATTGCACTTTTAGCCTAAGGCACGCAAATTCATATTAAGTTATAAATCTCATAAAAAACACTTTAATCCCCATTCAAAATACTCTCAAGAGTTCTTAAAAATCATAATTTCAATAATTACACACAAGTCCTTCACATATTTATAATTTTACAAAAATCCCTAAGACATTTCTCATCTATAATTCTCTATAACCAACGTTAATTAATGTATAAATATGTATATATAATACATATATGACATATATATAAGACTATCTAGGAGTATGTCAAAATATTTTAATAAATAAAATATAATATAATATTTCAAATCAAATCAAATTAAATTTTAATTTTCAAGACATTATAATACATTATAATTATCAAAAGTCTCCAAAATGCCAACAATACACATGCAAATATATATTCACACCAAATTTTATAGATAAAGTAAATAAATATAAAATATATATTTTACGAGAATTGAACTAAATCGGTTAAAACTTAGTACACAAAATCTCAACTAAAAAACCAAAATTTGACACATGTACAATCTTAATTCAATCTTTTAAATCAAAATAAGGAGTAAAAGATATAAATAAAATAAAATAACTAAAATGTCCCTCCATGGCTGGCCTTACCATGAAAATTGTGCCAAATTTTTTTTTTTGCATTTTATGCTCAAAATTAAGAAAAAGATATACAAATCAAGTATCAATATATCCCAAAAATATTTAAACAAATAACAATGATACTAATATAAAATTTTACACCTAAACAAATCACTATTAAAACACTTACACGTCAAATAAAATCAAAATGACACATCTTGTCAATAGAACTTAATTTAACTTGTATGGCTACACATAATTAATCAAATGATGCCAATTTATAATACACTATAAAAATAATAAACTAATCATAAATTACTAGTATAATTCATTTTTATGGAAAATAAGATCAAAAAATATACATTAAGTTAATTTGAAACTTTTTCTTAGACAATGTAGTATAAATACATCATTAAACTTTTAATATAATAATAAATAAAACATAAAATCAGATTTTTGAGTCTTAGTTATTATGGGAACTTGTACCAAAGCTTGGCTATAAGGCCTAACTGTAAACCCTAGTTTTAGCAACGGTTAGCCATGAGATCTTAAGTCGCCAAAAGATTATGAATCTTGGTTCGATCAGAAACCCTAATTCGATCCGAAAATCCTAAAGATCAAACACTCGAGAAGAAAAATCCTAGCACGAAGAAAACTCCCAACATCCTAAAATTAACTAATTATCATGAAATATTAATTTAAAAATAAAAAATTCTCATAAAAATAAATAAAATAACCATTTTACCCCTAATATACAAAAAGTATAAAAAAAACTCATTTTTTGACACATGGACACCCAAAATTAAAGATTTAAAATTAAAATAAGTGACAAAAGATAAAATAACACCAAAAAGACCAAATTACACCCAAGTGGCCTGCTATGCCTTGTTTTGTGTGCCAAAATATCTCTTTTTTATTTTTTACGCTCAAATTAAGAAAAAGATGTACAAATCAAGTCTCATTATGTCCTAAAATTATTCAAACAAGTAATATTAATAATAATATAATATTTTATGCCAACAAAAATAAAATAATCATTATTAATACTCTTACACACCTAATAAAGTTAAAATGACATATGTAGTCAAAATAACTTAAAGTGGCTTAATTGCTTTCTTAAACAATTAATTGTTGTCAAAATTGTAATAAATAATAATAATAATAATAATAATAATAATACTAAAATAATTCATTTTAGTAGGTAAGAAGACCAAGAAAATATATTAAATTAATTTTAAAAATACATTCTTGAACAATGTAGTGGCAAAATACCAACAAACAAGTAATTAAAGCAAAATTAAGCACCTGGAGCCACCCAAACAAGTCCCAGCCGACTTTCCATCTGATATTTTGAAAAAATTCTGATCTCAAATTTCTTAAAAAGATCTCCACTTCCTATCCAACCAATTGGAATTATGAGAAATTCAAAAAATTCTTACACTTTAATAATTAATCCCACCACTCAAAAATTCTATAAATAAAACCCCACCTTTTCCCAACTTCTTCTCCTCCATTCGGTCAAGTAGAGAGAGAGAGAGAGGGAGAACTCTAGAAAATTCTGAGTGTCCAAGAGGAGGAGAAAGAAGAAAAAAAGAAGAGTCGTCCAAGAAGAAGAGGTTTTTGGAGACTAAGAAGAAGTCCAAAACTAAGTTCATCCTACCATCTACCGTTAAATCTCCAAACAAGTAAGAAAATTTCTAAACTTTCTAAAATCAATTATCTCAAACTTCTCTCAATCCTTCTCTAAAAATGAATCCAAGAACAAGAATCGAAACATGAACCAAAAACATGTCGTAGTAAAGGATTATGGACTGTTCAGAAATCTTAAGATTTAATATGTGTTTGCATGTTGCTATTTTTGAGTTTCATGACTTCTATATGTTCTAGAGTTTTGATATATGAGTGAACAAGTCATGCATAAAAAGAAAATGGACCAAAACTTGACATACAATATGCTAGGTGGATAGAACATAACTTAACCTGAGATTTATGGTATTGAGATCTTTGCCCTTATTTTTTAAAAATCATAACTAATTCTAGAAATATGTTCTGAGTGTGTGCTTTATGTATATATCTAAATTTTTATTTTATCTTTCATCTAAAATTTGTTTGAACCGATTTGAATGGATAAAACTCAAAATATGACATTTCTACCAAAATAAGTCGTTTTCAGACTAATCTGTGTTACAGAGCCAACAACCTTATTTTCAAACGTGAACTGAGCTTAGGTGACTTCATTAAAGTTGTATCCGACATATTTATCTAGCAACCCACCAAAACTGAGCCTAAGATGTTAAGTTTTGAATGGTCAAATCACCTCTAAAACTCTCCGTTCATGTTTAGTGATTAAAAGAACTCTCTGTCACATATTTATGTGTCATTCAAAACTCCTGTTTTTAATGATCTTCTTCAAAAGTGGTCTTCATGAAAATGGTTACGGATATTTCAATATAGTTCCTGTCCAATAAGTAGGTTCTGTCACGCCCCAAAACCCGGGTCACGTGAAAACCTACCAAACACCAATTTTATAAAAATATAGTTTTTCATACAGTGAAATCCGCCTGTTGAAACTAATGGAAAACCCAACAAAATACATCTCTCATGAATAAAAAACATGCAGTTCCAACATGCATATAATATATCGCCTTACGGCGTACAAAACCTGCCTTCAGGAACAGGCATACTCCAAAAAGGAAAACTATAAAAGTCTTCCAACATCCGTCAACACGGGCACCACAGATCTACTCGAGATCATCCTCCATATCATCATCTGAAAATATTTTTACAGAAAATCCCACCCGTGAGCCGAAACTCAATAGAAACATACTATAAAGCTGTAAAGCAGGCAGAATATAAAATCGTATAAGTGGGAGCTAAACTCAACCACATAACGCAAGAAGGTTTTTCCACAAACCCCAAGTTTCTCATCAGACTACATAAGTCTCCCAAAATAGTTTTATTTCATAAAACCCATGTTTTCATCCTTAAAACCATGTGTTGCAAATCATGCAAAAACCCAACCACAGTTAAGGAAAAACAGTAATCAAAACATTGTTTCCTCATGAAATGTACCATCGTGGAAAAGAAGAATAAGATCCTATGTACCGACTCCATCACAAGGGGACAGATGTAGCAACTATAAATTCCTGCCCCTTTACCCAATCCCCATGCATCATGAGATCGGTTAGGTAAATGCAAGTTCTATACGGAGCACCAGGACGAACCGCTTAATTTACGGGCGACAACCCGAGGGTACAAAGTACCCAATCACTCAATTTATGGGGACTAGCCCGGAGATACAGAGCACCTACGCTGCGCACGTTTCTGGACTTATACCGAGGGTAACTCGTGCCACATATATGTCATCCCGGTACATCTAGATAATCTTCTCAAAATCGAAAACATTTCACAATATACATTATATGTATATATATATCCATCCATCAACATGGAGATCAAACAAACATTTCAAAATGCTTTTTTCCATTTTCAATCAAATGTTTCAAAACCTGAGACTCAACCCCAAGGGTTAGCTCCAAACCTCCAAAACACCAAGTGTTGAGATTTTCACAAAACTATCATTTTTTCACCGTTTTCAAGAACACCCTTTCAAAATCATACATCCACATGTCATATAATAAACCAAGCAAAGAAAAAAATATGCTTTTTACTCGAAAACCAAGGTTTAAACACAAATATAACATTTCATGCATTTATATCTGGTGAAAACACATAATTATATAAAACACCCTTATACAGCAGTAGGGTCTAGAATCCTACCTCGGAGAGTTAAAAACTCGACGTCTCAAAACAGAACTTCGTCAGAACGAGAATTCGTTCGGATGGTTACGAACCCCACGTCCCCGATAGCAAGGATCCGCAAAGAAGCCAACAAAAAACTAAGCCACGGGCCCTCAAATGCTAGAGAGAAGGCAGAGAAAAGGTAGAGAGAGAAGAGATAAGCTTGAAAAAGATATTTTTGGTCCAAAAACTAAGGCTACCAGGCTTTATAGATTTTTGCGCCCAAGCACCACTGCTCGAGCGTACCCCTGCCGACATAGGTCTTTGCCACCCCACCGCTCGAGCGCTCAACCCCCGCTCAAGTGGTCACCACTCTGCCATCACCCTGCTTGAGCGAACAACCCACCGCTCGAGCGGTCATCCTTGGGTTGGAAACCTAAAAAAAAGATTAAGCCAAACCCCCGCATGCTTAACACGTATACAAAACATGCTGGTCTCAACAAACAAGCAAAGCAGTAAACAACACTCAGTATACATGCATTGAACGAAATGCGTCACATATATAAACATGTTAAAAAAGAAAAGGAGCGGGGTCACACAACTCTTTCCCCTTTAAGGAATTTTGCCCCCAAAATTCACTACAAGGTCACGAGGTGAACAACTCCGGGTATCTAGCACGAACCCCAGACTCAAGCTCCCATGTCGCCTCTTCAACTCCATGATGAAGCCACAGAACCATGACATATGCAATCGTTCTCTCCCGCAACACTTGCTCCTTTGTATCCAGAATCCTCACCAGGCGTTCCTCATAAGTGACATCCTCATCAACTCGCAGCTCGGTCCAATCTAGAACATGTGAAGTATTGGGCTCATACATCCGAAGCATAGACACGTGAAACACGTTATGCACAGATGCTAGCTGAGGTGGCAAAGCTAGACGGTATGCTACTACCCCAATCCTTTCCAAGATCTCAAACAGCCCAATAAAACGTGCTGATAGCTTCTCGCTATGACCAAATCTCATCAATCCTCTGCGAGGCAAGACATTCAAAAACACGTGATCCCCCATGAAAAATTCTAACAGTCTACTCCTCCGGTCAGCATAACTCTTCTGGCGGCTCTGAGGTGTCTCCAGATGCTGATGAATCACTGCAATCTTCTCCGTCGTCTCTCGTACTAAGTCTGGTCCCAAAACAATAGTCTCTCCCACCTCTGTCCAACAAATAGGCGACCTACACGGTCTACCATACAAAGCCTCATACGGAGCCATTCCAATACTGGACTGGTAACTGTTGTTGTACGCAAACTCTGCCAATGATAGATGATCCTCCCAAGAACCCCAAAAATCAAGCACACAGGCTCTCAGCATATCCTCCAAAATCTAAATGGTCCTCTCAGACTAACTATTGGTCTGAGGATGAAAAGCTGTACTAAAAGTCAAGCTCGTCCCCAAAGCCACCTGAAGACTATGCTAAAAGCATGATGTAAAGCGTGGGTCTCGATCAGAAATGATAGTCACAGGTACTCCGTGTAGTCAAACTATCTCCCGGATGTACAAGGTACTCAATCTGTCCACTGAATCCTTCACTCGAATGGGATAAAAATGTGCAGACTTCGTCAATCTATCCACTACAACCCAAACAGCATCATGTCCCTTCAGCGAGCATGGGAGTCCTGAGACAAAATCCATAGTGACATTCTCCCACTTTCACTCAGATATAAGCAACGGCTGTAACAATCTTGCCGGCCTCTTGTGTTCTACCTTTACTTGCTGACAAGTAAAGCGTCGAGAAACGAATCAGAGCACATCCTTCTTCATTCTGGTCCACCAGAACTGACGGAGTAGATCATGGTACATCTTCGTGCCTCCTGGATGCACTACAAGACGTGAATGATGAAACTCATGTAGCACCTCAGCTCGGCACGACTATGACACAAACAATCGCCCTAACAACCTCAAACTCTGATCTGGACTCATCACCCATCCTGTTGTGTCTGTCCCACTAACGATACACAAAGTTGAGTCTCACAGGTTCAAAAGCCTCTATATGATCCCATAAACGATTTCTAAACTCTCAATTAAAAGCTAACTCTGTTGAGGGTTTGACGCCTTCCGAACACAATTTCTTAATCGAGTTATTTCTTCAATATTTTCTTAAGAACTATCCAGAGCACTCTTCATGAGACTTGTCGAGGACATCTTAAACTAAAACATATCCAAAATTGAGCTCGGTAGGACCTATTTTGATGCCCCAAACTTGTTTTGACGCCTTCTGAACACAATTTCTTAATTGGGTTGTTTCTTCAATATTTGCTTAAGAACTACCCAAGCACCCTTCATGAGACTTGTAGAGAACATCTTAAACTAAAACATATTAAAATTGAGCTTGGTAGGACCTGTTTTGATGCCCCAAAACTAAAACCAACTGAAACCCATTTTCAGTAAAAAATTTATGTGTTGCAAATCTATTTTCACTTATGAGGGCTAAATCACTTAGCTGCCTTGGATTGAGTCTAAGTGTTCTTCATAAAAGTAAAAGAGAATATTTATATCTAAATTGTGACCAAAACAAGAAGCTAAGTCCAAATCTAAATGCCTCAAAAAGTTGTTGTAATTTACAAATTAGTAGTCAGTGTTAAGTGTTTGGTGAAGCATGCACTTGTTGTGTAACTTGACTTACATGTTTTATTTGATTTAAATTAGATGAATAATAATTTAATGTGAATATATGATGAAAAATGACCATGCCATGAGATTAAAACTATGTTTTGAAAGTTGTACTCTATGCTTAAATTGTTGTACCTTGTGCTTTAAAGGCTTGTACCTTATGCTATGTTAAGTTGTACATTTTTCCATGATTAGTTTCATGTCATGCTATTATTAGTTGTACTTCAAGATATATGTTGTACCACCGTGGGTATTGTCATAATTGCATTCATAGCATGTTGATGTCCAACTTGTATATGTTCATACCATTATGGGATTGGGAATGTTGGAGTCATCATTCCTTTGGTTCTAAAACTAAGGCATCCCTAATTACTTGTTTTATGAAATGTTTTGAGAAGTATTCCCTGTGAACACCCTGGGTGCATCCCCGGTGTATGAAAATTGTTTATGATGAAAATTATTGGGCACCATGGGTTCGCTGCTAGTATTCTAATTTTCATAACTTAGACTTAGGATTGACACCGATGAAGGCATTGCGAATCTTAAGGTGGGATGAACTGGATATATATGTTGATCAATCATTGGATATTGGTTGGCACGGAGGATCATGGCCCACCCCCACGCCATTGCCATTAAGTAAAACAGCCGTGGCATGAAACCTGGTGACGTGGTTACTATTCGCAATGAGGCTCGATGACGGTTTTGGTGATCAACTTCCCAGAAATTCTACTCTTATACTTCCCAGATTGGAATTTATGTTATGTTTCTTAGAGTATGATTGGGTTGGGCATTCGCATTGCATTTCATTTATCATCACATTCCTTGTATATTTGGTCACTTTCATATTTTCCTGCTTACCATGTTATATCTTTTAAATTTACTTGTCTCATGAACATATAAATGCCTTAAGTGTGGTATGAAGTGTGTTGTGGTGATTTGTGCCGTGAGTTTGGTTAAAGAGTTTGGAGTATTTTCTTCTGGACTTCAGCTCACGGCATTATGCCACAAGTGAAGAAGAGATCTTACCTTATGGAAAGGAATTGACCGAACAAGGCAAGTACCAGGAGCACGATGACCCGAGCAAAACTTAGTGCATCGGAAGCAGTCTTTTTGTCTATTGTCTAAGGATGTCTCTTGTACCTTTTGTGATCACACTTGAGGACTGTAATATATCTATTTTATGAGTTTTTTGAGACTCAAATGATGTAATATTATAACTATTATCTATGAATGAAAAGTTAGCATAACCCTAATTGTATGTATATGTATGCCTCGATGTAGTCGGGAGATGGAGCATTACAGTTGGTATCAGACCCTAAGTTTAGTGAACCTTCAGGCCTTGGGTTATGGAAAACCATGTGTTCTGTCGCGTAGAAGTCTGTAGGGTGCGTTGTATTAATTATTATTATCATCTATACATTATAAGAACTAAAATCTACTACATCTAAATCTTATGGCGAGTCGTGTTGGGTTGCTACCAGGTTCGGAAGCAACAGGGAATTTACATGTAAGGGACAAGTAAAGACATCAAGATTGAAGATCGAAAATCCATGCAGCGAGTTATCTTATTTTTAAGGGGGGTGGACAAGAATACACACTAGGAAAAGTTTCAGATATTACATCGAAAGCCACCGTTAGAACCCCGCAACTTCATCTTTATAAGTTCCTTTCTCATTCACTCCAAACCTTTCAATTAACTTTTGTACCCAATTGAAGTTTTTTGTATATCCTTCCTTCTAATATTACCGATCCTCACCAATACTGTCCAGTGTCGATCATCAGTAACCCTTCTACACCCAAGTCTCGTTGATAACCCTATCATGAATTCCATCATAGGAAGTATACCCTTATTTTTGAGTTTTCATCATTGAGCTATGCCTGGATGATGACCAGTAATTCTCCTTCGATTCAACTCATCATCATTGAACTAACTCTTCTTCCGTAAAACTTGAAATCAATTTTTTGTTAAACACCTGTTCCGAACATTCGACATTGATAAAATCTTTTGTCATCGTTCATCTTCTCTCTGTCCTGATACCACAATCTATTGTAGTGATTCTGTGAATTCTTTGTACACTCTTGAAATTCTTATCAAGATAGTAGACTTGGATGCTTGAATAGAAGTGTGTTAGGCTGACGTAACTTCAGGAAAAATATCTAATTTGGCTACCCATCGGTTGACATCCCTTTGTTAAGTTCTGATTGTAGCAGATTAGTCCTGAGAACATTCCTTAAAGTATTATTCATTTGTCATTGATCCCTTATCTCACGTGCATTTGACCCTCAAACGACCTCTTAAATTGGGTCAATAGTGATTGCTTTAACCATTACCTCTTACCCTCTCCTAATCCATCTTTCGAACCAATCTTAGAATTTTTCCATTGAATCTCAGTAAAGGACTTGTTCACCTTCCCTTAGCTACTTTAGCCCCAATTATATTTCGTACAGTCTAGTACATTATTTGAGATCTTTAGCTAAACGTTTGACCACTTGTTGTCCTATGTCGCTTCCCTTGGAACTTATAAAATTGAACTGACCATTCTCATTGAACCCTATGCATGTTTACATGAACCTCGATCTATCCTTAATTAACCTTCAAAAACCTTACCTAGTAAACCGATGAGTAATGATAGTCATTAGGATAATACGCCATTAGGATTTAGCACTTTCACGGGAAACTAGGATGATGCACGGGAACCTCCTAACATCTTTTCAAAGCATGAAGCAGATCTCCTCTTGGTGTCACGGCTTAGAATGTCTACCAACGTCTGTGTTTGACAAGTTTTGAAGCTCAGGACCCCTGACTATAAGAACGACTAAGTAAGGGCTTATTCAACCAACTACATCTCTATTGGAGACCTTAACAAGTAGAACTATGCCATCAATGACTTACAGCTATAGGTAACAATTTTCCACCAAGAGACTTATAGCATCACTATATGACAAAATTCAAACTTCTCCAAATTAGCTCAAAGCTGACTCACCCTCCGAGGAACTAAGGGGCAAAAAGGTTATACCGCCAGTAGGAAAACGGAAGACAAGAGATAACATCAAGCATAAGATATTTGACTTACTACACAAGCGAAGAAGGTGCGTCCACACGTGTCGTTACTCACACCGACCTTTCTCATCAAAATGTTAGAATCCAGATTTGGCCATAACCGTCTAGACAACAAAAGACCTCGACTACAACAATGAATGTTTGGAGTATGATGAAGATTTAACCACCGAATCACAACTTGCATGACTAGATAATTACCACAACCATACATTTTGTCACGTTCATTTTACCCTAGGGTGATCAACTACCCGAGAAACAATCTAGTCATTGGAGGAGACACCTAAACCATACATACCAATATGTCAACGTCAAACGCCAAAAGCCAGGAGGAACGGTACAACCCTTGGAAAGATCGAAAATGAAATGAAAGTGTATGACTATAGACTTCGTCACTAGACTACCGAAATTGCCTTAGGAACACAATAACATCTGGATTATAGTGGATCACCTCACCAAGACTGCTCGCTTTCTATCAGTTAGACCTCGCGACACGACAATGATCTCAAGCCAAAAGTACCTCTGTTAGATTTTGCACCTACGTGAGTTCTTTACCTTTATTGTACCCAAACAAGGCCTACATCTCACGTCACGTTTCAAGCATAATTTACAGACGACCTTAGGAACAAAGCCTTACCTCATTACCAAATCTCACCCTCATATTGACAGGCTGTCCGAACGCATAATTCAAACCATCAAAGGTTTGCTAAGATCCTGCGTAATGGAATTTAAAAGGAAGCTGAGAAAGATATTTACCTTTGGTCAAAGTCTGCCTATAAAAATAGCTATCGAGCCAGCATTTGCAACCGTATGAAGTTTTGTGTGTGAACAATACTACAAGTCATCGATGTGCAAAATAGAAATCGAAAAGACTGATTAGTAGGAACAGATCTTTGCTGACCAATGAAGTCTGACGCCCGAAGCTAATACAGGAAATCATATAGAGTCCAGGAAATATGTTATCTCAATTACCCCATTAAAAACTAGGAAAAATGAAAAGGTGCTACCCCTGATGAGAATGCAGTTAGTAGCCACGAGCTAATAATTTTGTGATTCCCATACAATCTGCAGTAAAGATGACAGGATCTCTTCATATAAAACTTTTTCGTCGTAGTAAACATGTTGTGTGCCATGCCTTCACCTTATGCGTAGAACTAACCTTATCGGATAATTCAATGACCCTTCTCCTATTCTCCTTCTTGAAGATGGTAGGACAATGACAGAACCATAGACGCCTTGTGAAAGAAAATGAAATCGAAGAGGAAGTAGACGTCCCGAGCCTGGCCTAAATCTTGCAAGATCTAGTAACCAATATGGGCTGATCACAAGGGAAGGCACCCTAGAAAGAGTCATAGTACTTGTCAGATCTAAGGGTACAGAATGTCCCAGCACCCAAAAAGAAGGCCAATTCTCGAGCAACAGAAGTTCGGATCAAAGCAATGAAACGACAGCAAGCAGCAACAAAGGCTTGTTACAGGTGCAACCATCCAAGGCATAGGATGGCATATTACCCACTAAGAAGTGGAGAATACATTCAAAGAGGGCCACTAAGGAACAACAAGAAGTTCGCGTGTTTAGAGCCTTACCCACAAGATGGAAAAAGGTACAACTGGGGAAAAAGGAGATAAACTCGGCAATCTATTTTAATTGCAACAAGCCCAGACATAAAAAATTTGAATGCCCACTACCAAGGGAAAGAAATTACAACAACCGTCGACAAAGGAAAAACTGCGAAGATCAAGTCAATTTCAACAAGGAATGAGTGGTTTGAAAAAGGTGATGCAGCCTGACCAATAAAAGAGCGATGGACGGAATGTTCACCCTTCACGAGAGAGAAAAGAGGATTCGTTGATGATCAAAGATACGGTCGTATTTGCAAACTCTGATGCATACGTTAGTTTAGGCTTGTTACAACGCTACAAAAAGGGGTACGCTCGTAGAATAAGGCTTTTTGAGCTAACGCTAATCAATAACCCCGTGTCATAAGTGTGCGAAGTGATATTTGAAAGTTAGTATAGTAGTGGGTCTAAGATTTTAGTAAGCCGAAACAACCGTTACCCAAGGTTACTGAACGTATAAGCCCAACCCTGTCCACACACTCAAAAGAGAATAACTTGAGTGAACATGGACGCAACTTCGAGGAGATCTCAATAAAGATATGAAGGAAGGCACTCCAGAAGAAAAGTGATTATATTGAACACGCTTTATGGCAGCACCATGGAAGGAAGAAGAGCTAACTTGAGAATGAAAAGACGTAATACAAGTAAACCATCCACAACAATTTCTATGAAGAAGCAAAATCCTAACATAAGAAGAAAACTCCCAACATCCTAAAATTAACTAATTATCATGAAATATTAATTTAAAAATAAGAAATTCTCATAAAAATGGTAAAATAACTATTTTACCCCTAATACACTAAAAAGTCTTTAAAATTCAAAATTTGACACATAGACATCCTAAATTAAAATTTTCAAATTAAAATAAGTGGCAAAATACAAAATAATATAGGTTTTAAGCCAGTCGACTGACCAGAAAAAATGGTTTTAAGCCACAATTTTGCCCTTGAAACCTCAAATCAAGCCTCCAAACATCATTTAAACACCCTCGGACACTCGCACGTCCAAACTCCACACCAAAACCTCGAAAGAAAACTCTCGGAACACACATCCATCCACCGAAACATTGAAAAACGATTTTTAAACCAAAAATCTGATTTAAACATAAATCACTTTTCATGTATTTTTAAACAATAGATATGCATAAGATTACACGTAACACCTTTTAACAACTTAACAGTTTAGGATCCTACCTCGGTGAGTTAAAAACTTGACGTCTCGATCCACGTGCCAAACTGAGCTGTGCCAAAAATGAAATTCTATCTAGATGGGTACGTAGACCACAATGCCAATAACAAATATCGGTTGTTGGACCGTTAAAACCCAAGCCCCGAGGCCCCGAGAAGTTAGAGAGAAGGTAGAAAGAAAAAGGAAAAAACTTAAGGAGTAAATTTTCGAAAATATCTTTTTGAAAATATCTGCCTCTAAAATATCTTGTTTTTGAATTTTCAAAATTCGAACCGTAACTCCCAACAACCTTGGGAACCAACCCGACATGAATATTTAAACTCAAATATGCATCAAAACATATATAAACACGAATAAACATGTCTAATATATATATATATATATATATATATATATATAACTCAAAAGAAATAGAACAGGGTCTCACAACTCTCCCCCCTTAAGGAATTTTGCCCCTGAAATTCGCTACAAGGTCACTAGGTAAACAACTCTGGGTATCTAGCATGCACCCTAGACTCAAGCTCCCACGTCGCTTCTTCAACCCCGTGATGAAGCCATAGGACTTTGACATAAGCAATTGCTCTGCCCCTCAACACTTGCTCCTTCGTGTCCAAAATCTTCACTGGACGCTTTTCATATGTACCATCCTCATCAACCCGCAGCTCGGCTCAATCTAACACATGTGAAGGATCAGGCTCGTACCTTCGAAGCATAGAAACGTGGAACACGTTATGTACAGATGCCAACTGAGGTGGCAAAGCTAAACGATAAGAAACCTCTTCAACCATGTCAAGAATCTCAAAAGGCCCAACGAAACGTGGTGATAGCTTCCCGCTACGACCAAACCTCATCAAACCTCTACGTGGCGAGACCTTCAGAAACACGTGATCTCCCACTGCAAACTCCAAAGGCTTCTCCTCTGATATGCATAACTCTTCTGGTAGCTCTGAGCTATCAAGAGGCGTTGGCGAATCACGAAAACCTTCTCGGTCGTCTCCTGCACCATGTCGGCTCTCTCCCACATCTGTCCAACACACTGGTGACCTACACGGTCTACCATACAAAGCCTCATACGGTGCCATCCCAATACTGGATTGATAGCTGTTGTTGTATGCAAATTATGCCAAAGGTAGGTGATCCTCCCATGAACCTCTGAAATCAAGTACACATGCCCTCAACATATCCTCTAGAATCTGTATAGTCCTCTCATACTGGCCATCCGTCTGGGGGTGAAACTTGTACTGAACATCAAGTTCGTCCCCAAAGCCTCATGAAGACTGCCAAAAGCGCGAGATGAATCGCAGGTCTCGGTCAGAAACAATAGATACTGGCACTCCATGCAACCGGACTATCTCTCTGACATACGATCTACTTAATCTATCCACCAAATCTTTCACGCGAATGGAGAGAAAGTGTGCAAACTTCGTCAACCTATCAACCACAACCCATACGGCGTCGTGTCCCCTAGGTGATCGAGGAAGTCCCAACACAAAGTTCATCGTGACGTTCTCCCACTTCCACTCTAATTTCGGCAATGGCTGTAACAATCCCACCAGTCTCTGGTGTTCTGCCTTCACCTTCTGACAAGTAAGGTACCGAGAAACAAACTAGATCACATCTCTCTTCATCCCCGTCCAACTGAACTGACGATGTAGGTTATGATACATCTTCGTGCCTCCTGGATGCACAGCAAGGCGAGAATGATGACATTCATGTAGTATATCTGTACAGCATGACTCTGGCACAAACAGCCTCTCAGCCATTCTCAGACTCTGATCTGAACCCACAACCCCTCCTGTTGTATCCTCTCCACTAGCAACACGATCTTGTATCATCTAAGCTTCTTGATCCGTCTGTTGGACCTCTAGTACTCGTGCAATCAAGGCAGGTCGCAAAACTACGAAGAATAAGGCGGCACTCATCGCTGTCTCTCCGAGACACATATCAAACTCCCCGATCTCTCCAAGCATGTGCCACTCGCGTATAGCCACAGAAGCTCGTAACCCATAAGATCTCCTACTAAGCGCATTAGCCACGACATTGGCCTTTCCTGGATGATACTGCAAGTCAAAATCATAATCCTCAAACAACTCCATCCATCGTTGTTGGCGCAAGTTCAGGTCCTTCTGCGAAAATAAGTATTTCAAACTCTTGTGATCGGAGAAAACTTTGAAGCGCTCACCATAAAGATAGTGACGCCATGTCTTCAAGGCAAATACCACAGCTGCCAACTCCAGATCATGCGTCAGGTAGTTCATCTCATGCGTCTTCAACTGCCGAGAACCATTGGTTACAACCTTACCTCTCTACATTAGAACACAGCCTAAACCATCATGTGATGCATCACAGTACACTATATACCCCAAGCCTCGCTCTGGGATAATAAACACTGGTGCGCTATTCAATCTCATCTTCAGCTGCTGGAATGCCGACTCAAAGGACTCACTCCAAATGAACACAACTCCCTTCAGCGTCAGACGCATCATCGGTGCAGCAAGTCTCGCAAAATCCTTCATGAACCGCCGATAATATCCTACTAAACCTAGAAAACTGTGGATCTCGAAGATGTTCTTCTGTCGGTCCCAACTTGTCACAACATCTGTCTTTGATGAATCCACTGCTACTTCGTCTGTCGACACTATGTGTCTAAGAAACCTCACCTTAAACATCCAGAACTCGCACTTCTCGAACTTCGCATACAAGTGATGCTCTCTCAAAGTCTGCAGAACAATACGCAGGTGATCCTCGTGCACCTCCCTAGTGGGTGAGTAGATGAGAATATCATGCACAAACACCACCACAAAACTGTCCAGATAATGATGAAAGATCTGGTTCATCAAATTCATAAACATAGCAGGAGCATTTGTCAGACCGAACGGCATGACTAAAACTCATAGCGACCGTAGCGAGTTCGGAAGGCGGTCTTTGCTATGTCCTCGTCCCTAATTCTCAACTGATGGTACCCAAATCTCAAGTCGATCATGGAAAAGCAACTCGACCCCTTCAACTGATCAAACAAATCATCTATCCTCGACATAGGAAACTTGTTCTTTACTGTCACCTGATTCAGCTTCTGGTAGTCGATACACAATCGCAAGGATTCATCCTTCTTCTTGGAAAAAAGAGCATGAACTCCCCACGGCGAAGTACTCAGGCACACATAACCCTCTCCAGTAACTCCTATAGCTGTACCTTGAGTTCACGCAACTCAGCGGGTGCAGAATGATAAGACAACATAGATATGGGAACAGTTCCTGGAATCAACTCAATAGAGAACTCTACCTCTCGGTTCGGCGACAACTCAAATAGATCATTAGGAAAGACATCTGGATAGTCGCGAACCACCGGAGGTAACTCTCCTCGAACCCCAACTCCCTCATCCAACATGAGAGATGCAAAGAGGGAACCCAGGTTGCCATAGTTCCGCGTAACACTGGGCATAGATACCAAACCCTCATCCCGGTCACCCATAAAGCAAATGCAATCTCCCGCCGGTATACAAATTACTGCCCTTCGTCGGTCGCAATCGATAAAGGCACGATAGGTGGTCAGCCAATCCATCCCTAGGATGACATCAAATGTGGTCATGTCTAGAATAATAAGGTCAAACTCTAAATAATAACCGACAACCTCCAACACCCAGGATCTATAAATAAGACTCAACATCACACTCCCACTGACTGGGGTCTCCACGCTCAAAACACTACCCAACAAGTCTGGTTTCAACCCCAAGCAGATGCAAAAGTGGATGATATAAACGAATGCGATGCTCCTGTGTCGATAAGAACACTGGCCCATGATCTAAAGACTAAAAGAGTACCTTTGGTCATGGAGGTTGTAGCAGCAGCATCGAGCACGACCGGTGCTCTAGATGAACTGGGATCTGCAAGAACATAAGCTCTAACATGTCCACTGTGGCCCTGAACTGTCAACTTTCTGCCCGACTGTACCGAGGTGCCCCCTTCTGCAAATCTAGATAGTTAGCGTCCCTAGGCGAATGGAGTAATAGGTGCTCTAGCTGTACTCCTCATACTCCCTCCTCTAGGACAGTCCCTACGGATGTGCCCAGACTTTCCGCACTCAAAACATACCACTGGCCCTCCCCCCTGAGCCTGCGACTGCAACTATGCCTGAATTGGCACTGGACTACGGCACTCTGTCGCGGGGTGCCCTGGCCATATACATCTAAAACAAACGGGCTCTCTTTGATCCGACCTTCTCGTTGAAGCTATGGGAGGCATGGATGCAAAAGACTGTGGTAGATACAACCCTACCAGATGAGAACTCAGACCAGATGTCCGTCGATGCTTATCCCTGCGTACCTGAAACTGTGCACGTCCCCCATCGTGCGGACCCCTACTGTCTCTGTCTCTGCGAGACTCATTCAGAGTGTCTTCCATCTTCATGGTGATCTCCACCAACTCTGTAAAGACCTGCATCCTGAATGCCGCCACTCTGTCTCTGATAGCGGGCCTTAAACCCCTCTCAAACCTCTTCACACGAAACTCATCTGTAGGCACGATCTCTTGTGCAAACCGAGATAGGCTAGTAAACTCAGCCTCATACTCAATCAGTGTCATCGTCCCCTACGTCAGAAAAAGAAAGTCCTCCCTGTAGCGATCTCTCAATGTCGTTGGAAAGTATTTCTCCAGAAATACCTTGATGAATGCCTCCCAAGTGCCCTCAACTGTAGTCTTGGAAAACTTCCACCACATGTGAGCACTTCCCCTCAACTGGAAGGCAGCAAAGGTAACCCTCAGATCACCTTCCTCTATCTAAAGTGTGTCCAAGATCCTGGTAATCAACTCCAGCTATTCTGTGGCAACCATGGGGTTAGGATCCCCAAAAAAGGTAGAAGGGTCCAGACAGCGAAACTCACGCATCGCGGCCGTCGCCCTCGGCTCAGGTAGGCTCTCCCTTCTCCTAGTGGCCTCAACTAGTTACCGGATGGAGCCGACCATCTCACACAATAGATCTCCCCCGTCAACAGGTCCGTGGGGTGCATTAGCATCCCCAACATCTGGGACTAGAATGTCCCTTCGGCCATAACCACGGCCACGGCCTCGACCGCGGCCTCGTCCTCCCCGCGTGGACATAACTCTATACGAAAGCAATATAACAGGATAAGCATCCATACAACATGTGATTGCTAATATAAAAGACAATACACATAAGCATGCAAACACGTAGCCACTTAAGATCATGTCATCACATCTCACATACCGAGGAGAACCAACAAGAAAAACTCGTCACTCCGGATAACCTACTTAGATTCCTTACTAGAAATTACGTCCACGAAACGCGTCTCTAACATGGCTCCCAAGTTTTTTAATCCAAATGCCCGAATGCAAGACTAATCAATCCTAAGGTCCAATCTCTATACCCACGTATACACACTGTCATGCTGAACAAGCTATCATGCGTATGTTTACAAAGCGCTAAAACACATGCAATCAAGCACACGCACATCAACACAAAGGTGATGTACCCTCATTCCCATGGATCTTAGGTATTCGAACCCAGAGCTCTGATACCAAGTTGTACGCCCCAATCTCCACGGTCACGCGAAAGCCCACCAAATACCGTTTATGAAAATAATATTTGTAGTTGGAAAACTATCAACTCAAAAATATACATCATTTGGATAAAGGATTCCCAAAGTTTAACTCATAAATAGTAAACATGTATTCTCATACACGAATAAGTATATCGCTTCAAGGTATACAAAACTCGCCTTCTGAAACAGGCATCACGTGTAAACTACATATCACCAAAAACAGCGAAAAACTATAGCAAGTCTTCCATTACCACTGCTTCTAGGTCAACTCCACATGCTTACCTGAAAATGATTTTACAGTAAAATTTCACACCGTGAGCCAAAGCCCAATAGAAACAGACTACATAAAGCTATATAGCAGGTTATGCAATCATAAACACATAAGCTCAACCGCATGAGCTAAAAGGTTTTTCTCTCAAAAACTACCAATTTTCCATCCTTGAAACTACGCATATCATCCTCACAGATATCATGCCACAGTTAAGAAAAAGCAGTAAAAACGCAGTATTCTCCACGCGGGTCACACAGTCAAGGAGAAAGAGATAAAATATAATCCTATGTACCGACTCTGCCACACAAACAAAGTTAACAACTATAGAATCATGTCTATTACCCTAGTCACCACTTAAGGCCAGCTCGATAATGACAAGTTCTATACGGAGTCACGACAACGTAAACAACGCAATTCACAGAGGCAACCGACAAAGTTTACGGGTTCACAACCCGAGGGCCCTAAGCACCCACCAATCACTTAGTTTACGGGTTCACAACCCGAGGGTACTAAGCGTCCACCAACCTCGTTTACGAGGATTAACCCGAAGGCACGTAGGGACCTACTCTGCGCACGTTTTCGAACTTTAACCGTGGAGCAATAGAAGCACAACTCAACACACCCACTGCCACGGTACATCTAAGGAAAACATTTAAAAACCACCCGCAAAATAATTTATACAACACATGTGTAAAATAAGATCCAATCCATTAACCATGGAGATCAAACAAAACATGTAAAAACATATTTTCATCAAAATGTTTTAGAAGTTGAGACTCCACCTCACAGGCTAGCTCTAAACCTTCAATAGAACTCATTTTTCGCAAAAATTGAACCTTTTTCCCAAAAGGAACCCAACCATTCACCCCAAATGATCACCAAACCACGGTTCAGACCTTCAGTCGGCTGGGCCCAACCCACTAGTCGACTGAAAACACACTGGAAAGAAAGAAAAGCCCAACAGAAGAATTCCAATCGACTGACCCACTGGTCCGGTCGACTGGGAACAAAACAGAAAGAATCTAGTTGACTGACCCTCCTGGTTCAGTTGACTGGGAGGCCCAAATCAAGATCTAGTCGACTGACCACCATGGTCCAGTCGACTGGGTAACCTAGAAAAATGGTTTTAAGCCACGATTTTGCCCTTCAAACCTCAAATCAAGCCTCCAAACATCCTTTAAACACCCTCGGACACTTGTACGTCCAAACCCCACCCCAAAATCTCGAAAGAAAACTCTCGGAACACACATCCATCCACCAAAATGATGAAAAATGGTTTTTAAACTAAAAACCATATCTAAACATAAATTACTTTTCATGCAATTTTAAATGGTAGATATGCATAAGATTACACGTAACACCCTTTAAAAACTTAACAGTCTAGGATCCTACCTCGGTGAGTTAAAAACTCGACGTCTCGATCCACGTTCCAAATCGAGCTTCGCCAAAAATGAAATTCTATCCGGATGGATGCGTAGACCACGATGCCAACAACAAGGATCGACTGTTGGACTGTCAAAAACTAAGCACCAGGTCCCCGAGAAGTTAGAGAGAAGGTAGAGAGAAAAAGGAGAAAACTTAGGAAGTAAATTTTGAAAATATCTTTTTAAAAATATCTAACTCCAGATATTTATAGGCCTCCAAAATATATTTTTTTTAATTTTTAAAATTCGAACCGTAACTCCCAACAATCCCAGGAACCAACCTAGCATGGATATTTAAACTCAAACATGCATCAAAACATATATAAACACGAATAAACACGTCGAATATAT
>JAOTRH010000002.1:2450533-2475763 GCA_034768845.1 Heliamphora exappendiculata
AAAAGATAAAAATAAATAAAAATAAATAATATAATTCCTATATTTACTTGAACCAATTATGTACAAGAATCGCAACCAACACCAAGCCACATGTCCCAATTTGGGATGGTTACATGAATCCATTTTAGCCATTACCCGATGTCAAATGTTACATGCCCAATTAAATTTAAAATTGATATAACTTTTTACCATAATGTATATTCACATTTGGATTCATGTTTATAAGGGAACCGACAATATTCATGTGCTGGCTATCTATCTACCAAAAACAAATCTGCTCCTCTACTTGAGATTGGGACCGGCAGAGTCGAAATAACTCCGACGGAGTTGCAAGAATCCCAACCAAAAACGAAGAAAAAAATAAAATCATGTGGGTCTCATTTACTTAATCATATGCCATATTACCTGTATCAACCATAGTTTTCTAGAGCTGTTTAAGTGAATTCAATGTATCAAAGACTGTGAAGGTTATAAAATGTTATCCACATATTATAAATACTGGCACTTACTACAATGCTTGGTCCAATCTCTTGAACATTGATGGAAAAATAGAAACCTTCGGAATCAACTGTTATCTGGTACTTACGAACTTCTTCCCCGGTAAAATTCCGAAGGATGACCTTGTGGTTGACCTGAAATTTCTCCAAGATATGACCAGCATCATCAACAGATGCTTCTATGAAGCCACTATATGGACTACGATGAATATTCAGAGGTTCAGAAGTTATATCTTCTTTAAGCCAGCGGTAAGTTCCAAGACCATGCGCTATAGAAGGGGAAGGTTCCTTGTTCATTGCTCTGCATATATCTGCATTTTGCAGCTCAATATAACATGATAACTGGATATAAGCAGACAAACCTACGCTACTCTCAAAAGTGGCACTAACAACACTCATCTTCCCATGCTGCTGGGCCCATCTTGCAATCAATGCTGCATTTTCAAAACCCCCAACAACACTTGGTTTGATGACCTGACAAGAATTATAAAACCGGTTCACATTACTAACTTTCATCAATGGGTAAAATCCACATCAAAAGATGAATAAATATACTATTGAGTTGGGACAAATTTTGCAGTTTGTGACTAAAGCATCTGTTCAATATAGCAATGGGCTGGGACAAGTTTTGCATTTTGTGACTAATTTCTATGTTCCAGTGGTGGTAAATGGTTTTGTGTGTCACTAATAAAAAAGTGATTCACAATAAGTCAATAAGTAGTTAACATACTACCAACAAGAAATGAAACTCCCGGCATCCTTTATGGTCAAACTCAAAACTATTCCCTGTACTATCAGAAGGTTTACCGGAGTTAAAACCAGTTTAATTGCTAATGTTCTATGACATTTTGTTATGATAGAAGTATGCAAGAAACAAACTTATGCACCTTTTGGCCTTATTACCACCATGACCAAATAATATGAAAACTCTTAAGAGAAAAAGTTTTAGTTGTGTACAACTCTAGACACATGGTAGGATTTTTTTTACTGGCATTTCTGGTCATCTGGTTGTCTAATTTCTTTGCAGAAAAAATGTTCAAGATGATGCATGAAGTGAATACTTCGAGTAGTTAGCAACAAGTGTACTATCTAATGATGCATGTACTGTGACAAGTATAAGAAGTTGCAGGTTTTACATAGTGCTCCTCTCAATAAGTCTGATAATGAGAATATAATTTCACTTACAACAGCAGTTACTCCTGAGTGAGTAAACTTGGCTAGACCTTCAAGAGGATTTTCATGGATATTTCCAATGGTTTCATCCAGCGCAACAGGTAAGCCAGTTTGTTCGCAGAATTTAATTATATCATCTTCATCCCGAACGGGTTCCTGAAACAATGAGTTACATAAAGACAGCAAAAAAACAAGAAACCTCCAACAGGTTTTGAATAAAAACGGAGTAAATGAAATGCTGATAGGGAATCACCAAAATCAGTAAAATAACACTGAAATGAAGATGAACCACACGGATAAATAGTCAATTTCGTAACAAGTGAATACCACAATTTTATATAACAAAATCTCTATGCATTTCCAATTAAAAGAAAACATGTGTCCGAGCAACTATGTGATACCTTGTCCCACATCGGTGGAAGATAGAAACTTAATCTGGTATATAAAAAAACTTATGGGCTACTACTAATAACGTGGCATATGCATTTTCGGCCACATTGTTAAGCTCTTTATTCAAATTATTGAGTTAGTGGTTCATTTAGGTCGTTATAAATGGTATTAGAGTCAGCCCTGGGTCCCATGTAGGGTTCCGTGGTGGTGTCGATAGAGAAATAAAAGTTCTAGAAAGAGATAGAAGCCCCGAGGTTATATACTTTATGCACGCTAATGTGTTGTTATGTATCCACTAATGGACCTCTATCCACATCCTAGTCAGGGAAAGTACTTGAGCCATGTGACGAGAACGTCTCGTTTTTTAGTAGGGGTTATTGTAATACCATGTCTCACATCAATAGGAGATAGAAACTTAATCCAGTATATAAAGAAACTTGTGAGGCACTACTAATAACTTGGCTTAAGCATTTTGGACCACATTATTATGTTATTTATTCAAGTTATTGGGCCAGTGGTTCACTTAGGTCGTTACAAATTAAATCTAATATAATGTGTTCTGCTACCAACAAGGGGAAATTACCAACTTAGCATACCTCAATATACTGCAGGTCACAATCCATCACAGAAGATGAAAATCGAAGTGCTTCTTCATAGGTCCACTTCCGATTCGCATCAACACGGAGACTAATCTGGTGGCCTACCTTCTTTCTAACTTCTTGTATAACTCTGGCATCTTCAACAGGATCTGGCCGACGTGCTACCTGTTATTGGAACATCATTAGGAAGCCAGCTAGTATTTGAAATAGCTTTAAAATCTTCACTGAACTAATAATTATCCAGAAATAAGAGCATCAGCTACCGCATTGCCTTATTAAATTTCATCTAGAACAAAGTAGTCTTTGAACAGTATAATTAGGGATAAAGTCCTAACTTTTAGCTTTATTGCAGTGAACCCTTCTCCAACAAGTGCAGCGGCAATATCAGCAACATCTTTTGGAGTACCGTTGGAATCAACAAGAGCACAAATTTGGACAGTCAAAGATTTTTCAGGTAATTCTACTTCTGCAGATTTCTCAGGATGGAGTACGTTCAGTAAACTGGATCCTTCCCTTGCTGCTAGAGCATTAAGAATGGCCATTTCTAAACCACATCTGACACTTGGAAAGATTGAACCTGGCTATATAACAAGGAAAGAGCTTAACAATTTATCCATATGTGCGAACTTGACAAGATAAGTAGCAAGAAAGTCCCCATGTATTATACCATCTAGAAAAATTAAGATTATATTAGTAGAATGAAGGTGTATGGACATACCAGTATTCCTAAGTTGTTCCATATCCAAGAAGAAAATGAGCCCTTTAGCAGAGGAAGGAAGCAATTAATCTTTGCTTGTTGTATGACATGAATGAGAAACTTAATTTGATCTTCAACCTCAATCAGGCTTTCTTCATGGATTTCAAGAGGTGCAACCTGTACAAATTACTATTTTATAAAGAACCAGAGGAAGATTTTTTATTATCAAAATAGAAAAGAAAAGGAGAAACCTGAAGAAGAGAAAAAGAATTTAATATAGGGAAAGAAGAAAGAAACACACAAACTAAAGTGATTAACAAAACACATACCGCTACATGGAAATGTTTTTCAACTGGTGAAGTATATATGTTTCTTTCTTCCTTTCAGAACCTTTTAGGAAAGTGAAACTTCAAAAGGTTTGCCTTGGAATTTTGCAGCTAGACCAATAAATATAAGATTCCTATATTCTTCTGTAACCGAGGGAAATACAATATTTAAAGGGCTACCGTTTACCCATACAAACAAAAAACTGAACCATTTTTCGAACTATGAAGCTGGAAGGTCAACATAACAATCAAGAAGTAAAATCTCAGAAGTCACACAATTCACCATATTGTTATTTTCTTAGAGAAAACAGATCCATTGATTGATGAAAAGTTCTATTCAAAGAACCCATATGTGTCAACCCCATACTTAAGTTACATGCTTACATTTGCAAGAAAAAAGAGACTGAAACCTCAGTATTCAATTGCTAGAGCCACAAATATTTTCATAATCCTATTCCAAGAGTACTACTTTGTGCTACAACTGACGCCTTTTGAGATTTTCTAACTATCCTCAGAAATAAGGAATTTCCCAAAAGCTTTACAGTCTTGCACTGACAGAATATAAATATGGAAAGTCATATGGGAAGTAAGATGACAATTAAAATGCATAGGAAGAAGCATTCTTCAAACACGTGGACTCCTACAATATTTCATTACCAACTTCTCAGGCCTCACATACCGATTCACAAAGCAAAACTAAAAAACTATAAATTAAAAATTAACAATACCCATTTCCTAACCCAGAGGGCATGGCCTAAATGATAATCCTATAACTGGCCATTGATGAAACACCATATCGATAATATTTTTCAAAATTCATATTGTTTATATTAATTATTAAATAAGTACTAACAGTACGGATGTTATAATGAAAGGTAGAACACCAAACATTGGAGTAGATCTAGATACTGCATACTCTTCCTTGGATTACATGAATGAGGTTATTTGTAAGGTTTTATTTAAAAATATTCATTATGATAACGTCAATGCTGCAAAGTATGACTAATAACAGATAACCATAACATATTACCGGAAGAGCACCAGACATGACATCTGCTGCTTCGTTGCAAGAAGAAAACATTGATATTTTCCTATGCACGTAGAATATAAGAAGAAAATACAAACAATGTTAAAGTTACCTACTAACCTCACCAATCCCCACACTTCCATTTTCCAGAAACAAAGCTATAATAAAACCTTCTCTGTAGTAGCTCATAGGATCATCCTGGACAGAAGTTGAAGTAGGTGGGGCGCATAGCTGAATTCTGTCATAACAAAGGTTTGAACAACATAAATAGCACATTTCTGGAATTTAAAAACATGATTTAAGCAATCTTAGAAACTCAGTCCTTAATGTAAAGGTCACCTGTAGAGAGAGTACTCCATTTTACATATTCCAACAGCAAAGAAACCATCTATCATATAATCTGGAGTTGAAAACCTCGAAACAATGGTTAAGGCATTGTCTGCTGCTTGACATGCAAATTGTTTCAACCTACTGAGAAGGGGGAACATGTGTTAGCATGGCATGGGGGTTACATGTGTGAGGCTATCTAGGTAAATTGTTCATGCAATGACATAATCTGACTACCGGTGGAAAGTAGCATTAGCATCAATACAACTCTGAACCTCTATGAGCCAATCAACCTCCTCCTGTTGAGATGTTGACAAGGCATCTTGCAATTCCATTTTTGTCCGCACTTTCACATGCTTCACACTACACAAATTATTATTTTCTCAACCTAAGAAGCAAGAACTAATTCACTAGCACAGAAAATGGCACTAACTAATTCACTGGCACAATAAATGACAAGAACAATAAGAGAAGAGTTTGATATAATGAACTATTTACATAAAGTAATATTGCCAATTCAAAATTAAACACAAAAGCTAGGAACTTCCCAAATTATCACATCAGAAACAGTAGAGAAACTAAAACTTATCACAACTCAATCAAAATTTGACAATGCAGTAAAGCCTTTTTTCTCTTTAATAATGTAACTTCTATTTATTTCAAGGGTCGCGATATAGACTGCCCATATTCGTGGTGATACAGCATTATTATTTTTCTTTCTTCTACTTTTCTCAAGTTCTGGTGATACACTCTTCTCTAACCAGAATGCTGTCTTCAAGCAGTCATTTACAGAACTATATACTGCAATAATGAGTAATGTTTGAAGAGAATTATTATACATTAAGCAACTTAAAGATCTTATCCCAGCAGAGTATGCACGTGCATCCAAGTTCATTAGATTTTATTTGGGTTTGAAAAATATTTATGCAAAAGATTACATTTCAACGACCAGTGCACATTCTATGTACGTACAACTATTGCTCAATACAGATAGGATACCAAATCAAACTAAGTCTTTGTCCCAATCAATTGGGTTCAATTACATGAATCTTTTTACACCATTATACTCTGTTAAGAATCATATCTTCAATTAGTCTTCAATAAGTTCATATATTTCTTAATACGACATCCCATGTCAATTTAGGTTTACCCCTTCCCTAGTAATTTCCATTACTCGTGATCTCGTTGCTTTTATTTACTATTACATCAACTGATCTATGTTGTGTATCCAAATCACTTTAATCTATTTTCTCTAAACTTCTCCTTAATTAGTGTGCGCCCTACCATTCCACGAATCTTTTTCTTCTTTCAGAACTCGTCTTATTTATGTGATCTTTCTTAGTAACCCAATATTTTGTTTCATATAAAATTGTTGGCCTAATGACCGGCCTACAAAATTTTCTTTTTAATCTTGTAAGTATCTGCCGATCACATAAAACGCCAGAAGCACCCCTATATTATGAACCGCAAGAATCTCGTTGCCATTTAGAGCAAAACTGATTCTCTGAAAGTGGCAGACCTAGAATGGAAATAAAGAAAACAAAACAACTGATACTTATTACATTTGATGGGAGATTAACAAACCTACAGCACGTACATGCCAATTTATATGTTAGAACTCTTACCCATGCGCCATGCATAGGTTCTGAATTGAAACATCATGCGAAGTGTAGAAATACTTGTCCAATACTTCTTGTTCAGTTCTATCTGCAATAGGAAGGAGACTGAAGATTGCCCCACCATGATTGTTTATTACAATAATTGTCATGGGTTTCCGGCATATCCTTCAAACACAAAAGATTACTCAATACTTTGAGAAGAGATGTGGTCTACAGAACTGGCTCTTATAAATGAAACCATAACTAGTTAGGTAAACAATGCTTGCTTAAGGAAAAGAAAAAATCACTTGAGAAGGAAAATGTGATAAGACAATCATGCTAGCCTGCAGCAACTTTATAAATTCAATCTCGAGAAGTTGTAAAAATGCACTCAAGAACTACATGAAACTTATGTTTATTTCTTTTCTTTCCTTTATATTTTCACTTTTTATATTTATAAAAGATTAGCAATTTCTTTTATTCCCTCAATCCTTTACCACTTATACAAAATATCCTATCAAGTAAACTGCTTCATGAAATAAAAATGCTTAGTCGTTGATTCTAGAGGTTTGTAGGAACTTAGAGAATAGATAAAGCCAAAATGACCTGGCCTTCAGTAAAGAAAATGTTAACTAAGATAAAAGTCCAACTTAAAGTTCATAATAAACTGCAGTTATAGTTGAGGATGTTTTGTTTGGCATGCAAATGAATTTTCCATGGATATGTCTAATCAAGCGAGCAAGGGAAGATCCCACAATGAACACAGAAGCATACTAATAAGAGAACCTAATACCTTTGTTTCAGAAGTGCCAATCCATTTGTATCATGCAGAAAAGAAACATCTCCAATCACACAAATTACCTAAACATTATCACAGAAGTATGAACAAATGTAACATTGGCAAAATCATGAGAATGCTAAGATGACAAGCCGAGTAGTTTTATTTTGACTTCAAAAAATTATTTTAAGAACTTGTTGCAGGCAAAATTGATAGCTCCAAATTGAAAGAAGAGTAAAAAAAACAATAAATAGGTCACACAAGGTTGGAGTCAATAAACATTAGAAATGTTTATGATTTAGAACTTCTTCTATGACAATTGTATTTTTTTTAATATTCCAACTTTCCAATATCAACATGCATTCAGAATCCATAAAAAGAATTTTCATCCTGCTTCTTGCAAAATAATTGTTGTCACTCCGATCCAAGTAAACTCCATTGCTGGATTTGTCTAACAGATGCCAAGTGGTAAGATTCAGCTATGTTTTTCATTTCATTTCTTTTCTTCTTTTCTTGGAAAGGATCCATTATATTTACTAAAAGGAGAGGCCCCAGCACATATAAGCAATAAGTTCGCATCTATATATGAATAACAAGTGTAACCCTATATGAATTGATATTCCTACTAGCTAGTCTATAAAACTTGAGATACATTTTGACCCAAGTATCACCACGTTTGTACATCCAATCTGAATAACAATTTAAATTGTTTTTTGATTCTCCAATAAGTTAGGGTTATTTTAAAATATTTCACTAAAATCTCTAACTCGTTTGGATAAAACAATTGCTGAACCAATGTTTAGATAAAGGAAATCGAAGATTATCAAAATTCTTCCTCAGAAAAATTTTAGCGTTTCAAAAATCATATGTAAAACAAGGCATGGTATAGGAAAATGTTATTTATATTTATGGAATTGACTTGAAACTTCAATATATTTTCAAAAAACTTGTGCAATTTGACATCCAGTTTTTAGGTCTTTTACCCAATATATTTTTATGTTTTTTACAAATAATTATAAAGCTATGCTCGGTTCAAATATAATGTCACTTGATTCTTTCTTGAAAATTTTGAGCTTTCTTTGGTCTCGCTTAGCATTCACTCAAGGAACACGCCCTAGTGCTCCACCCCATTTTGGAGCAACTTTAATGCCCCCCCACTTCTTAGAGCATCTCTAAGTGCTCGCCCCTCAAATGAGGTCATCTCTCCCTTATATAGCCCTCCACCTCCTTAAGGGATGGATAGGATCAACTCGATCCAAGGGTTATCCTTCACCCTCCAGAGCATCTAGAAAATTCTAATCTTCTTAACTCTTTTCCCATATTCTAGAATGATCCACAGATCTCCAACACATGGTAGAGTCTTTTACAACCTCTTAGGGTCTTTAGGATCTTCCAAAATGCTCTGGAACATTTTAGATCCCTCTAGAACACTCTAGACTCTTCAAAACTCTGTCACGATCCAGAATCTTCCAAGACGCTCTAGAATCTTCCACGAGCCTCTTATCGCCTTGAATTGCCCTTCTTTAAGCTTCTAACGCCTTAGCAATTCTCGAGCTGTGACATTCTCCCCCACCCTATCGCGTGACACCCTCGTCACGCGTGGTAAGTCCGTCTACTACCTCGTTGTATGGTCCTCATCATCTTAGTTGTTAGGTCTTGTTGAAGCTTCATCTGCACATCTTTTGTATCCTGCTAGTGTTGTAACGGCACGCACTTGTTCTGTACCCCGACATTGTTGTAGCGGCACCATGCACCTTTTGAACCCTGTTGGTGTTACGCAACCCCACGCACCTATTTGTATCTTGTTGGCATCGTGCAGAATCACACACCTACTTGTATTATGCTGGTGTTGAGCGGAACTCCACGCCGAGATCTTGAGTAACCTTGTCCTTGTAAACTCGCGAAGCCTTCTCTGAGACTAACGCACACCTACGCAGTATGTCCATGCCTTCCTTCACACCCACGATGAAGTCCTAATGCCGCAGTGTCCCCTAGTTATACTTAATGGTTGCCCTATCGTCTCCAACAGGTTACGCCCCTCGCAACTTGTTTTGATACCACTTGTCAAGGGCCAAGACGTTTTTCTTACTTGCACCATGTGTGGCACTCTAAAGAACCTACCATGGAACACTCCCCAAGTGTCCGAGCCCACTCCCACCATAGAGAGTCACTCATGGAACACACCCTAGTGCTCCACCACACTTTAGAGCAACTAATATTCCCACACTCATTGGAGCATCTCCAAGTGCTTACCCCTTAAATGAGGTTCTATCCCCCTTATATAGTGCTCCACCTCCTTAATAGATTGCTAGGATCAACTCGATCCCAGAGTTATCATTCACCCTCCAAAACATTCCTTAAAAATATCAAATCTTCTCAACTTTTCTCTCATGTTCTAAAATGCTCAAAATTTCCCTATGACATGGAAGAGTCTTCCACAACCTCTTAAGGTTTTCTAGGATCTTCTAGGATACTCTAGAACATTCTGAATCCCTCCGAAAAACTCTGGACTCGTCAAGGCTTTTCCACAATACAGATCCTTTTAGGATGCTCTAGAATCTTCCATGAGCCTTTATCGCCTTGAATTTCTCTTCTCTGAGCTTCTAGCGCCTCAACAATTCTCGGGCCGGGACACTTAGCTCTGATACCAAATTGTTGTCAAACGTAGAGGAATAAAATATCGTGAGTTCATTCTCTTCTTCAGGACTTTGGCATTTCCACTCTACTTCCTACGCAAATGGTTTGTGGCAATCAAGTTGCTATTTTTAATGCTAATAATCCGGTAATCTATGAGCTCACTAAACATATTAAAGTTGATTGTCACTTCCTTCGGAATTTGTTATTGCAAAAACAAATTGCCACTTATATTTCTAAGGGTATTCTTGTACTTAACTCTGACATAATACTATTATAAGTTTGTGCAGGTGAAGAAAGCTAATTAATCCTCTTGAACTCTTTCTCTTTCATCTATTTTTCTCCTCTCTATCACTTCTTCTTCCTCTTTCAAACCTTAAATTTATATTTTACAACTCAACTACTATCAAAGTTGGTTGGCTCAAGTGAAAGAATGCTTTTGGAGTTTTATGTAATCGACGAATACCTACAAGATTAAAAGAAAAATTTTATAAGAAAGCTATTAGACCAGCAATTTTATATGGGACACAATGTTTAGTTGTTAAGAAAAATCACATAAATAAGATGAGTGTTGCAAAAATAAGAATGTTAAAGTAAATGTATAGTAAGACTAGAAAAGATAAAATTAGAAATGAAAAGATTTGCAGAATAGTAGGAGTTGCACTAATTGAGAATAAATTAAGAAAAAATATATTAAAATAGTTTGAATATATACAACGTAGACTAGTTGATGCATTAGTAAAAAAAAAACGACAAAATCATAAGTAACAAAAACACTAGGGGGAAGGGCAGACTTAAATTGACATAGAATGCCGTATTTAAAAAAAATATTAACTCATTAAAACTAATTAAAGATATGGCCTTTAACAAGGCATAATGGCGTAAAAGGATTCATGTAGCTAACCTTAATTGATTGGGACAAAGGCTTAACTTCGTTTGGTTTGGTTTGGTTTGGATTCAAATAGTGTTTCCTGATACATGTGTTTATATTTAATAAGCCCATTATGTCATTACATTGGGCAACATAACAGTTATCAAACTTAAATAGACCAAACAAACTGTGACTAGTAACAATAACAACAACAAAAATGCATAGAATAGTTTCTTTTAGAGATAGTTCTTCTAATACTCACTCGTTTGTTGCATCCCACGGCAAAACCAACAGCTGTGCTAAGCAAACCATCAATACCACTAGCTCCTCTGTTCCCAGCCACCTGTATCCAGTGACATGGTACCTCTAAGCTTACCATTAAAGCAATATTTTTAGTATGCTCTGCCCAGTTGCATCCATACATGTCAGCATCGCGTATGGGCATGCTGTTCCCAACAAATATAGCAGGCTCACAGTAAAGTGCTCGCGGAATCACATGTGCAACATAGGGTTCAGTCAACGAATATTCTGAATGGATTAGAAATGATATCTCCCATGCAACCTAGAAATCATGGAAAAGGTAACTCGCCATGGAAAATCAGAAAAAAAAAAAGAATTTATAATCTCCAGTCCATCATCCAACAGTAATAACAAAAAATCAACCTCAGGCTAAAAGGATTAAAACAATGACCCACAATCAACAACTCAAAATAGGAAACATCTTATTAACAGCCAAATGGCCAAAAAGAAAGTGCTACACAATTTAGGAATTGGAGTTTGCAATTTCCATAGATAAAACATGTGATTACTTGTCCAGATTAAATTATAGCTCTATGTTCAAGTGACTACTTATTATTCATCTTAAAATGGATTTGGTTAAGTTGGAGTTTATTGGTGTTTGATATAACACTCGGTCAAACCAACACAACTTGAGTTCCAACATGTCAGACCCCATATTTAGAAAGGTCTCAATTTAAAAGGAGGCTCTTTTGCTGTATATCTACAGTCAAATTCTTTGTTTTGGTTAATGGTTGCCCAGCAGGCTTCTTTCCAGTTCTAGGGGCTAAGACAGGGAGACCCTCTCTCCCCGCACCTTGTTTATTGTGGTGATAGAAGCTCTAAGCCGCTTGATAAATAGAGCTATCTAAGGAGAGATAATTAGAGGTTTTTCGATTAGCAGGAGTGGTGGGAATAAGGTGGAGATCTCCCACCGCTTGATAAATAGAGCTATATACGTAGAGATAATTAGAGGTTTTTCAATCAATAGGAGTGGTGGGGATAGGGTGGAGTGGAGATCTCCCATATGTTGTTCGTGGATAATACCATTTTGTTTGTGAGGTGGACGTTGAGCAATTGGGTATCTTGAAATGTGTTTTGATTTTCTTTGAACCTGTGTGGTCTAAAAATCAATATTGAAAAGAGAGTTGGTTACTGTGGGGAGGTGCTTAACATACAAGAGTTAGTTGATGCTATGGGGTTTAGAGGGGGTCCGTCCCTTCCCACGACATATTTGGGTTATCCTATTGGTTCATCTTTCAAGTTGACGGTTGTCTGGGAAGGAGTGTTGGAGTAGTTTGACAAAAGGCTAACAGTTTGGAAGCATCAGCATTTATCTAAGTGAGGTAAGGTTACTCTTAATAAGAGTACTTTGGCTAGTTTTCCTACTTATTTCATGTCTTTATTTTCCATTCTTGTTTTGGTGGAGGAAAGATTGGACAAGTTGCAGCGGAATTTCCTATGGGGTGGTTTAGGGAAAGTTTCTGGTTTCATTTGGTGGGTTGGAATGTGTGCAGACCAATTGCAAAAAGGGGTTTGGGTATTGGTATACAGAGAAGGGTGCCCACCTATGAAGAAGGGTGATAGCTTATAAGTATGGTAGTGAGAGGGGTGGTTGGATTTCAACAGAGAAGAGAGAGTCCCACACCGTGGAAAGTTTGGAAGATAATGAGAAAAAATTGGTCAAAATTTGGGAGACATGTGAGACTTGAGCTAGGGGATAACAGCTAAATTATGGGGTGAGGATGTTCCCCTCTTAGTGGCTTTTCCAGATCTATTTGATATTGCAATCAAAGATGCCTTGGCAGCATATTATGTTTCGATCTCGGGGAGTGGTCTAGTTTGGGAGCCAATTTTCTCTAGGCCAGTATAAGTTGGGAGTTGGAGTCAATTGACGAGATTTTGAGTTCCTCTTGTGATTGCGACTCTGAGGTGTGGGGTGGATCTATTGAGATGGAGGCATCGGAATGGAGTATTATTGGTCAAATCTTTTGATTTCATCATTGCGGTGATTCAAGCAATCTTTTCCCTTGGAGAAGTACATGGAAGTCAAGTGCCTTCTAAGGTAGCATTTTTTTTTTTTGGACAACAGCTTTGGATTCAATCCTTACTGGAGATAATTTGATGAAGAGGGGTATTAAGGATGGCTGACAGATGTGGACTATGTTGCAAAGAGGAAGAGATGATGAGGTGGCTAGAGTCCTTTGAGAGATGATTCTGAAGTTGTTTGGCATCTAGTGGGTGATGCCAGCTTCTATTCCCCTATTGTTGGATTATTGAAATTCTGGCTGCAGATGAAGGAAGAAGAAGGATTGAGGAAGCACTTTTGTGGATTTGGAAGTGCCTTTGGAGGTAAAGGAATAAATGTAATTTTGATGGGTTCGATTAAGCTAAACAGAAGATGAAGATGACACTTGTAAATACTTTTTATTTTTGTTGTAAAGGAGTTTATTATGAATTTTCCTTCCTTTTTGTTGACTTTTTGGGTGAGATCAACTTAGGTGTGAATCATGTTGTTGAGTTTCTACAGTTTTGGACAAGGTTACTTATCAAAAATAAAATAAGAAGAAATGTGATAGGAAAATCAAACATGTTATCAAGTAACGGAGTTTGTAAAGAAGGCATCATAACTAGAGAAAAGATACCATTTTATCCACAGCCCGGAGAAAACCACACCATTTGCTGCTGATCTGTGGTATGTGAGCTTTAAGCAGATGATCAGCAAATTCAGTAATGGTACTCTGAATTCTGTGCGTTACAATGTGTGAAGGATCATGACGACTTGGATGGTTCTCCACTACTATATATGAGCATGGAAAGCAATCCTCTAGCATCTGCGAAATTCGTTTGCTTGTCATCCTACTTCCAATCTGTTTAATGCACAATTGAAAGTTCACCAACAAGGTTAAAAGCATATGGTGGACCAGATTTTAAAAAAACAAAAAAAACGTAGTATACTAGCATACCAAAACCGAATTTTCATACAATATGCAGATGCCTTTATTGTTTGTCATTAGCACAACTGTTTAGATGTGAAGTTGCAAAAACATCATTTTATTTTCAACCCCATGGAGAAGTCACAGATCCCAAAGAAATCAAAACTGTCCAGACTGATTTATTTACCATTTAGCATGCCCCTATGTCATCTTCATTTCATTACTGGAAGTTCAACCCACATAATTACCCCTCATTAGAACAAATAGGTACTGCCAAACCCACGTTAGTTGGTACTGATCCATTTAGGCATAATACAATTCCAGTTCCTCGTATGTTGAAGAAAATTCCAGTTCCTTGTATGTTGAAGAAAAAGTTAAATACAGTAATAAATACAAGAATCTGAAGCTTAGTACATGGAGCCCCAAAAAGATCATAGAAAACAATTGATCACGATTTCCAACCTTTTAGAAAGGTTCAAAAGATTTCCAGAACTTTGGATGCCATATATAAATTTACTGTACTTCAATTTCTCGCAGCACTATACGTAATGCCGTTACACGAGCTGCTCTTTTACTCTATTTACGTATAGGTAGCGGTGCCTCCTACGAACGATTTAGTTGTGTGATGAGAGATTCCATGCATAGAGGCCGTAACAATCGTCGTAAAGGCCATTACTGCACTGTAAAGGCCGTAACGGCCCGTTATGGTACCGCTAACGGGCCGTTGCAGCAAACGTAATGGATCTTTGGTTAATGAATCAATTGAAATCATTTTTTAGCGCAATTTCTTCCACTCTTTTCACCAATAACGTATTTATAGCACCCAAAAATCTCATACCTAATTGGGTGAAGATAGATTTGAAAATTTTATATAATTTGTAGTATTTTTTGACTTTCAAAAATGCAAAATACCATTTTGTTGTTGAAATTTGTTCAAGATTTAGGCAAAATAAGATTAGCAATTATTAGAACTTGGTTGTTTTAGGTAGATTCCTATATTTAATATTGTATTACTTTTAAATATTTTTTTTAAAAAAACTTTCTAAATTACTTGTTCAAGGTCTACATAAAATTACAAACTAAACTTAAAATCTTTAGATTTCGGCTTCTAAATTGGATTTTTAAATTTAATGTTTAATTATTTTTTTTTAAAAATCAAAAATATTAAATTTTAAAAAAAATCTTAGTTCAACATCGATGCAAAATAAGTTTAGAATATTTCGATCTTGGGTTTTTTGAGGTTAAATTCATATATTTAATGTTGCGTTACTTTTTATTATTATGATTTTTTTTTTTTAAATATTTTTTAAAATATTTGTTTAAAATCTATAAAAAGTAAGTTTCATGTTAGATTTGTGTCTTTATTGGTGTACCATTTTTAAAAAATATTTTAAAACCACTATAAAAATTAGAACATATGTTGGCTAATGTCTATAAAGTGAACAAAATTCCTCAAAACTATTTTAAACTATAATAAATATAATTTTGGAATAAAAACATAACTAGAGGCTAAATCTTAGTGAGTTATGCAAAAAAGAAAGAATTCACGACTTCGGTTACTGCTACCATTACACAATGCCCGTTACACCTCGAAACTGCGTCATCACTAATGTTACCGTTAAGGCGACTGAAACCGTTATTTAAAACTATAATATTGAATGTCAATTTTGTTTCTCATATTACCAAATTTGGAATTTTACATCTAAGAAAATCCGAAAGGATCCATTTGAGTAATAAGATAGTGATGGATTACTTTACATAGACTCTTCTAAATGTATGAAGTACCCGTAAGACGTTCCACACTTGGATAAGGGTAAGAGATAGGTGTTCGACATTTTTAGGTGAATACTCACTTAAGAAGCATATTAGCAATTCGAGTTTACTATAAAATTTTGCAAAAACACTTTATACATGAAATGCTCTATAAAACGTTATAAGCACAATTTATCTTAGAAAATAAATAAAATATATTAGGAAATATAAATATTTTGCGATGTCTCAATATCCTTGACATAAGAATTAGATGAATCTGACACTAAAATATATACTTATACCCGACACTTGTAGTTGAATCTATACAAAATAAAAAAATTCAGGAAAGAGAAAATTTTAAACTTTTATGGAGTTTGATGGAGAGTAAATTTTCTTGCAAAACTCTCTTGACCTTGCAAACATAGCTTTCGGTTTCCCACAAAATATGCAGAAAAGTTTTTTTCCAATGAAAGTTGGGACCAATTATGTCAATTTTCAAAATTGTGCATTGTTCCCGCTATTTTTTAATTTCAAATGTATATGGGCAATTTAGATAAATTTAGATAAAATTCAGATATATTTTATTTCTTGCAACTTTCATGTTTATCTATCTAAGATTTTGAAATATTCTATCATTTTCTTGCAAAAGTTTATCCTAATCAAAGCAAGAAATTAAATTTTCTTTTCTTTCACTTCACTTTCTACCATTTTGACTTTCTATCATTGTTTTCTTTTTAATCAAACAGACCCATAGCTTCCCCCATTATACACTTCACATATGCAAGTGCTAATAACCATTCATTTCTATTGGATTGATGCACCCAATGAGTGAGAGTGAGCGCAATGCATCACACTAATCATTGTTCCACCTTATATGTTCATATAACATTGAAGTCTCAGTTCCTCCATTGATCCCAAAACTACTTTCCATGCATTCATGCATTTCAAAATTCTTCACTCCATTATTTCCAAAACTATTTCCCATGCATTCATGCACTTCAAAATGCTTCTTTCAAAGAGTTGGAGACAAATTTCTTGTCATTATGTCAGGGGAGATGTTTCAAAAAGCCAAAAAAGTTGGCTTTTAATTATAAGGTGTTTCATATGCACCTGAAATGCATGGGAGATTCATTTAACAGTCTAGAAAAGATTGGAAACCACGAATGCCATAGCAAAGGTCTCATCTTTCATTTGGTGTTTGTTAGGATTTCTACCATTGATTTCAATAAATATTTTAAATTCTTTCCTTGAGGATTCTATCATGGTCTCCAGTAGGATTTCTAAGGTATTATGTTCTTTGCAAAATTTTCTCGTGAAGTAACTTCCATATCAAAGGTGATAATTCCATTTGCACCATATTTCCCACATATTGCAGGATCATGTTTTATGGCCTCATTTCGTCTTGCATTTCTTGCTTCAAGCCTCATTTTGGAAGCAATAATTTTTAACGACCAGTTTACATTTGCCAAAACATTTTAAAGGTCACCCCTTTCTGTATAAAACTGGTCCAAATCAAGATACCTAGTACTTATGCAGCCACTTGAGTCTGCACAAATGTTGAAACGCACCATAAGCAGCTTAGCATTCAAGTTCACTTTGCAACAGTTACGGAGAAAACAAAGAAACAGATCATAATAGAAAACTAAATAATTTTACCAAGTTATCCTTTTTAATATTATAAGGACTCCTCCAAAAGCAGCAAGTGCTACACCAAGCTATGAGTGCATTTGTAAAATGTTTGTTCATGGGACCCCCCTTAGGTTCATTCCATGGCAAGGTTGTTACAAATGGGCGAAGCGCCCATATGTAACACACTCCCTTACATTAAAACATCATATTACCTAATTTTTTAAAAGAGGAATATGGAATAGTCTAAATGACCTTCTGTCGAATGCCTAGACATTTGATCAAAACCAACACGCTACTCTAGTCCTTGTGACCAGGTAGACCAATATTGAATGCAGTATAGTCCTTATGTTCAGCATCAATACCATCGTCATGAAGAAATAATTGTGTTTAGGGGGTCTTTGGTGTCAATACGAGTTTCTTGGCAGTGTCAGTAGAAGAAACTTAATGAATTAAGAGAGAAGAAATGAACCTGAACAATAACATCAGCATGCGCCCAACTCCTGACTGAATCTGATAGTAGAGAATGATCTAGATGATCAATGAATAAAAGGTTCTCAACTTCAAAGTGAGTGAAGTACTTTCTCAATCGTAAACCAGACAAAATGTCAGCCACTACTGGCCATGAAAGGTGCTTAGCCAGGAGTAGAGCTGCCCATATGTCATCCTCTCTATGAATTGCACCAACTAGTAGAAGCCCTCGGTTTGCCCCTTGAATCACTTGAACAACCTCTGCCATTTGGATGTGAGCACCATTGCACGGATAAGAATAGTGCACTTGGATATAGTTCGTAAATGGTTGAGCACTTGACATCCAAAAATCCATTCCTTTTAAACAGCTCAACATCCACGGTTTTGAACTGTTATCCAACGGTTCCCTAAAAGGACAGTTGATGTGAACAGGACCATATGGTGAACTGGTTGCCCAATAAACAGCTGAGTCAAGTGTAGTAAGTACCATCCGTGCAAGAATATTATCAGTGGGTGCAGGAAGACCATAGAAAAACCTCACGAATGGACCAAAATGGTTAACCTATAATACAAAACTGAAAGATGGGATTCATGGGAACACAAACAAGATATATAGAGTGAAATATATCAGACTACAAACTGAATGTTATCTGGTAATCAACTAGATGTTACATGCTCAAGAGCAACAAAATCACAGCATGCTTGTACTTGTCTTTGACCTAATACCCACACCACAATACAAAATCATTAAGTCATCTTGATTGAATATAGTTCACCCAGATAAAAGAAAAAGGAAAAAGAAAGGAAATAAAATGAAAAAGCAAGCAAGCAAGATATTCAATTCAGAAACGCAAAAGAACTCAAATAAATGCATGTGGCAAAGAACTCAAATAAATGAATAGGCAAAAGAAGTCAAATTAATGCATGTAGCAATCAGTTTCCCTATTACTAGACCAAACACCTAATCAATAGATTATGTTTCCTGATCAAAGTCATCAATACCCTGTGTTTCATTAGCCCATCTGAGTCTGAGAATATGTTAGCTCTAGGCTCCAGCATCTGCATAGCATGCTACCCATTTTCCCCATAGTGAATAGGGCTGCAGGACTCACTACGTCTCTGTACCTGCAACTTCAATTGAAGAGAAGATGAAGTTGCTGAACACTCTAACTAGATAACTGTTAAAAGTGTTTTGTTTCTATTTGTCTTATTTTTCTAAGGTCATTCTTGAACTTGTCTTAGACCTAATAATATTATAAGTATGTGTGGGTGAAGAGACTAATCAATTCCTTAACTCTTTTTTTTAATCTCCTTTCCTCTTTCCTATCACATCTTCTTTCTCTTTCAAACTCTAAATCCATATGTTACAATTCAACTTGGTATCAAAATATCCGATCTAACCCTAGAAAAGTTGTAAAACACCAGAACTAGCGGCGCGGTGAAAAACGGCATACTGACGTCATCTTCTGTAGGATGATGTCATTGCGACATCAGCATCCGTACATACGGTGATGAACGCCGGCCCTCTGGTTTAGATCGCCTCGATCTACTAATCCTTATGGTGATTTTTCTATATTTTTTGAAGTTATTTGATGTGTCCCTTGAATTTTTTAAGTTTTTGGGATTTTCGGAATCATAGCTCTTCAATTTGCGCCTCGCAACCTCTATCGTGGTTTCCAATGGTCGGAAACCATCCTATAGGTGTCGACAGTCATGGTTCTTGTCAGATCTATGCTTGTTTTGTGATTATGGAGGGTTTCTAGTTGATTTCTGGTTGCTCTGAAGGTTAGCGCCGTAAATTATTGCTTTTGTGCTATGTGCTCTTGCGTTGATTCCATACTGACATTTAGGGTCCTTCTGGAAGTCCCAGTATTGATGGATATTCTTATTTTATTATTTTCGTTGATAACTATTCTTGTATGCTAAGTTGTTTTTGTTGAAAACTCAATCGGAGTTGCCCGTTGTTTTCTCTTCGCTTTTACAATGAAATTTTTACCCAAGTTGGCAAACATCTCAAGGTTATTCGCTCTGATAATACTCTTGAATATCTGCAATCTACATTACTTTCTTTTGTGTTGATCATGATATTATTCACCACACTATTTGTCTTCACAAGTCTCAACAAAACAGAGTTGCTGAACGTAAGCATCGTCACTTAGTTAGATATTGCTCGTACCTTGTCGTTTCATACCACTATACCAAAATAGTTTTGGGGTGACGTCGTTCTTACCGATTGTTTTCTTATAAATCATATGAGTGCTACTACTCTCAATGGTCAATTTTCTTTTTTCCTTCTTATATCCAACTTTCTCGCCTTTTCCCGTCACTCCTTAGGTTTTTGGTTGTACTGCCTTTGTTCATGTTTTTAATCCAAGTCGTGACAAATTATCCACTCGGGCTCAAAAGTGTGTTTTTCTTGGCTACTCTCGTACTCAAAAAGGTTGTCGTTGTTATTACCTTGGTCCCAACGGTATTTTGTTAGTGTTGATGTCACCTTCTTCGAATCAACACCTTTCTTTGTTTCCTCCAGTTCCCTGCCGTCATCTGATCATATTGTAGTCGTCAGGGGGAGTCTTCTTCTCCTACTCTTCCTTGACCCGTTTCTATATCCTTTCCTTCCTCTTTATTTTTTTTTATCTATTCCTCTTGTGTAGGTATATTAGCGATCTCATACTTGACAAATTGTCCCTACTGGCCCAAATTCTTCATATTCTTTAGCTGAGGCTCCTGTGTCATCACCCCCAACTTCCACTTCTCCTAACTTACCTACCACCTTGCGTCATGGTAAGCATGTAGGTACTCAACATTCTATAGATAATTTTTTGTCCTACGATCGTCCTTCCCCATGTCTCTATACCTTTACTTTTACCTTGTCATCTATTTTGGTTTCTTCATCCTATAAACAAACTAAGTCAATGTCTGGATGGAAGCATGCTATCAAAACCAGACTTGGGAACTTACTTCCCTTCTACCGGGGAAGCAAACCGTGGGTTATCGTTGGGTATAAACAACGAAATACCTTCCTGATGAGTCTGTTGAGCGCCTTAAGGCCCGGTTATTTGCCAAGGAGTACACTAAGACTTATAGTGTTGATTACTTATAAACTTTTTCTTTCATTGCTCGTCTTAACTTTGTTTGCATCCTTCTCTCTGTTGTTGTCAATTGTTTTTGGCCTTTATATTAACTTGACATTGAAAATGCCTTTTTTCACAGTGATCTTCAAGAAGGGTATATATGGATCAACCACATAGCTACAGTGTTGCTAGTAGTGCTCATCCTGCATGTCATTTACGAAAGGCTCTTCATGATTTAAAACAATCCCCTTGTGCCTTGTTTGATCAGTTCAGTTCGATTGTGCTTACCTATGGCTCTCAACATTCTACCTCTGATCACTCTGTATTTATTTGTCGCTCTTCTGGGGGCACTTTTGTGTTGATTGTATATGTGTATGATATTCTTCTTTTGGGTGATGATGATGTTGGCATTCTTAACCTAAAAAACCACCTGGCCATGCAATTTCATGCTAAGAACTTGGATGCTCTTTGCTATTTTTTTGGGATTAAGGTTGCTCGAACTTCTAAGGGCATTTCTCTTTCTCAAGAAAAATATATGCTTAACCTTCTTTCTGAAACTAGTCTTCTTGGTGCTCAGCCAATTGATACTCCCATGGACTCAACTGTTAAACTTGATGCTGAACAGAGTAATATTTTTGCTAATACTGGTCATTACTGATGCCTTGTTGGAAAGTTGATCTATCTCACTATTACTCGCTCTGACGTTACTTATGATGTTGGTGTTGTGAGCCAATTTATGCATGCTCCTCGTCAGCTACATTTTGAAGTTGTTTGTCGCATTTTACGCTATTTGAAAAGTACCCCAAGCCGTGGATTGCTATATCAACTCTCTGATTCTTTTACTATAATTGAGTTTAGTGATGCTGATTGGGTCGGTAGCCGCTCTAATAGACGATCTACATCTGGCTATTGTACTTTGGAGGCAATCTAGTTACTTAGCGCAGTAAAAAATAAAGTGTGGTAGCTCGTTCTAGTGATGAGACCGAGTATCGGGCCATAACTCACGCCGCCTCTGAAATGTTATGGGTTTGTTCGCTTCTTCGGAATTTTAGCGTTCCTACTCAACTTCCTATGCGCATGTTTGGGGACAATCAAGCCGTTATTTTTATTGCTAATAATCTGGTGTTCCATGAGCACACTAAGTATATTGAAGTTAACTGTCACTTTATTCGGGATCTGTTATTACATAAGCAGATTGTCACACCTTATATTTACTCGAAAGATCAATTGGGGATATTCTTACGAAGCCACTACAACATTTTATCTTTCATTGATTGCTTGTCAAGCTAAGCATGTTTGATTTTATGTTTCAGCTTAAGAGGGAGTGTTAAAAGTGTTTTTTTCTATTTGTCTTATTTTTCTAAGGACGTTCTTGTACTTATCTTTAACCTAATAATATTATAAACATGTGTGGGTGAAAGAGACTAATCAACACTCTTGAACTCTTTCTTTTAATATCATTTCCTCTTTCCTATCACCTCTTCTTTTTCTTTCAAATCCTGAATCCATATTTTACGATTCAACTATAACTACATACATAACATATACATTACCTTGCTTAACGCTGTTTCATGAACAGTCAACCAAAATCTGTGGGGCCTGCTAAACATTGGTTTCATTAAAATAAAGTGGTCACCTAAAATTGAAGACATGTAAGCATTGCATGAGAAAAGCAAAAATGATAGAAGACAGTGGATTTTAATCCGATACAAGAGCCAACAGGACACTTCCATTGACAACACTTCTTAACTAGGCCATTAATAAAGACTCCCAAGGAGATTTATGGCTTAAACAGCATATTTTACCAACTTCTAAGTGATGAATCATAAAGCAAACTACTTAGAATAGAAATGCAATTTGAGTTGGTTGAAGTATACTAAACAATGTTAGACCGACCTACTAGACAAGGGCTTACATCATTCTGCTCCTCAAAAAGATTTGTCCCTATACCTTAGATTCTAATTCTTCTCAATTTGGGGCAAGCCAAAATCTTATTTTAGAACTCTTTTTTCTCTCCGTGGGTATGGCCATTGACCTCTAGGCCAACCCTACTCCACTCGCTCGGGAAGGATTGGCTCTAACCGAACGCAGCTCTATTAGCTCAGGAGGGGTTGGCTTTAACCCAACCCACCTCCACTAGTTCAGGAAAAGTTAGCTCCAGAAAACTCCCCCGCTCCTCAAGAAAGTTTAACATACTTAGTCAAATGTAAAACTCCATAACAAGACCTAGGCTGAGAGCAGGGCCTAAGAAACATCGCTTGAGACCTCAAGAGAATTGTGGTCGGAGGGTAGAGCTGAGGACTAATCAGAGTTGCTTGGCTCGTTTACCCTCGAGGTGGCTCCACTCTGACCAACCTTAGAGAGAAAGAGGGATGTTAAAGCAATCAGCCAACAGGTACACTAACCACTCTAAGGAAGATGGCTCTTTGAGTCACGACAATGGACAGAGCATGCTCCCTTGCCATGCCAAGCATCAGAGGCCTCCACCAGCGGTTGACTTGGCTGGTACATTTAGGCTATCACTCCAAGAGAATGGCTCCACTTGCCCCTTGGTGATAGCGACCTTTAGGCTCCTTTGTCTCCTATATAAAGGAGCTTATTCTCCTCCTTCAAAGGTTACTGTTCATTCGCCATTCTCCCCCGATTTAGAGCTTATCCCTCTACTGCCTCCCTCTCTATCTCCCCTAAGATTGCCTTCATTCTCTCCTCTTCTGCCTACCATCTTTCCATACATTCCGGTCATTCCCCCTAGACTTCGAACCAACTACCTACATTATACTCCACTAGGAAAGAATGGTACTCACTTCAAAGGGACGTAAGAAAAATGTCACGAGCCTGGCATTTTGGAGTTGATGAAGGTATCATAGCAAAATACTAGCCTTGAAGCTCAGGCGGTTGAGAAAACTTTTCACTTCTCGGTATGGACTAGTTATGTGTGGTGGTTGATAGCCTGACCGCCATACAACTAAATCAGCAACTCCTTTCAAAAACCATGTTGGCAAGGCAAAGTGTGGTGATAGCCACGGTACCGCCTCACTGGTTAGCTATGCAATTGCTACGAGCTCTAATAGCAAACCTCACCAGCCTAACGGCTCCGTAGTCGATCCTCAACTTTCGGGAGATAACTGGGTTTCCAAGACCTAAGGGCTAACACCATGCTCCTTTCGCTCCTCTGACAATGAGCAGCACTCCTTTGAAAGCTCCTATGTTGGGAGTCTTTTCAGCTCTTTTTCCTCCGAGGATCCCTGACCTCACCACAAGGATAATATCAAGATGGTTAAGATGTTATCCCATCACGAAAAATTTGCAGAGCCAATGGCATGAGATGTGGTTGAGCCGAACCCCTCTATATGCTCAGATTTTGAGACCAAACGAGCTTCCACACTCTTAAACTCTGCCAAGTTCAAATGATTTTTTTACCAGTTTGGATTTTTTTTCATCGCGTCGCCGAGGAAAATGGAGGACCATGCATGAGCACTACTGGCTCAATTCGACGAGCATTCAAGAACACATCACTCACCATCACTTTCATTGAAGAAAACTGACAAATCCTTGTTGCACAAAGCCACCCACTTTACATCCCGATTTTCATCAATTGGATGGAACTTCAAAGAGGATTCATGGATATGGGTAATGTTATGTCTTATGCCACCTTCCAAACGGTTGGTATTCTCGAGCTCTAGCCTCCAAGCCAATCCTCCAAACCACAATCTTCTAGAGGTCCCGAGCAAAGTCTCCTAGGTCTTACTCCCGGCATAGGTCTTGTCATGGAGTCTTGCATTTTGCTAAGTATGAGGAGCGGAGGGGTTGTTTAGCTCAGAGGTGAATGGCCATACCCACACGCTCAATATCATATGTGAATCCATGTTTAAATCCTTTTTTTAATTCATAAGAGTAATATCATTAACAACATCAAACAAGTGCAACTATGTACATACGAAGTGCAAAAAGGGACAAATCAAAAACCACCTATAACAAGGCCCCTATATGACTGGAATATGCAACTCCCCCAGAAACTCTAATAAAAGAATCCAAAGGAAAAAATCTTCATGAAAGCAAAAAAAAGGGTTACAAATACAAAAAAAAAGAATAAATCTTATATAAAGCATGCTAAAGTTGCCACCAACAAATGTTTTACTTTGACTATTTTATCTTACCCAGTAATATCTCAATCAAGG
>JAOTRH010000002.1:2475863-2493348 GCA_034768845.1 Heliamphora exappendiculata
AGATGTCTTAAAAACTTCTTATAATAAATAATCATCCATTCCATTTGTACTTTTAACAAATTGCTTAGATAGGAATTCCTCATATCCAAGCCTGCTTACCACAACCACCCCACCCCATATGACTGGTTGGGTGGAGTGAGGTGGGGTGGGGTAATCATTCATTCCATTTCTGCTTTCAACAAATTGCTTAGATAGGAATTCCTCATATCCAAGCCTGCTTACCACAACCACCCCGCCCCATATAACTGGTTGGGTGGGGTGGGCTGGGAGGGTGTTTGTTTTTTGAATCAAACAAAGCAGAAAATGAGAAAATGAGAGAATAGCCATACCTTCCAAGCTAGGAGATTCTATGGGAAATTCAAAATGTCGAAGTGAGCCGGCAGGCAGCGCTTGCATCTCCTACATCTCTAACCCATTTTTTGTTGTGAAATCCAACATTTTGCAAATCTCCCAAAAGCAAGCATACTTAACCCGACCTAATGCGAAGCAGCAGCGCTTGCCCTATCATATGGTCTCAAACCAACTAATTATATGGCCACCGCTAAGAGATCGTCTGGTAAAGAGAAAAAAAACATAAAAAACACAATAAGTCGTTTACCGATTCCAATGCGCCTTTGCATATACACCGCTAATCCACCAAAACCATACACCTTCTTCTCAAGTTGTCAATAATGAGAATAGTTTTCTTAGTCATAGTCCATGAGAAAAACACCACTTTAAGAGAATCTTGGCACATCATACCTTTATAAAAAGTTGCTATCACCAAAGCCAACAAGACCCTTAGACACGAGCGCCACAGAGAACGAGCTATTAGGACCAGTAAGCCACACCATAGAATCTTCTACACCCGAATAAACATGGAAATCGGACACGGTTTCAAGCAGTTCCATCACTAAGTTGATTTCTCAATCTAGCAACGATCTCCTAAAAAACAAGGTTTACACCGATTCACTATGAACCCCAGACCAGTAGTTCAATATCAGAGCCTCTCAAGCTAGCAGAAAGAATAAGAAGGGAGGGTACCGAAAGGACAAAGACAATGCGACCTTTTTCTAAAATATGAAAGAATTTACTTTAATCTTTGACTTACTAACTCTATCTTTATGTATTTCAAAGTTATAAGCTTTTCTAAATATGAAAGAAATTAGTTTAATCCTTGAATTAGTAACTGAATCTTTGTGGATTTCGAAGTATGAGTTAAATATTTTGTTATCCACTCATACTCATCTCCATAAAACAGATCCACCTTCCACCTATCACCAAAGTCCATTCTTTGTAAAATAAAAAATAGAGAATCCCAATTAACATGATCATAAGCCTTCTTCATATCTAACTCACAAATAATCCCATGCTTATTGCTTTTCACTCTGGACTTAAGACGTTCATTATGAATCAAAATAGCATCCAAAATTTGTCTTCCCCCAAACGAAGGCATTTTGAGACTACAAAATGACTGTTCCAATCACCCCTCTAGGCCTCTGAGCCAACAACTTTGCAATTGTTGTGTATACACTTACCACCAAGCTAAGGATTGAAATCCTTAAGATCTACTGCACGTAGTTTCTTGGACACTAAAGCAATCAAGGAGGTATTTAGACTTACTACAAACACTTCTGAATCATAAAAACGTTGGAAGATAGCCATCACATCCCCCTTTGTAACACTTCAACGCTTCTGGAAAAAAGCCATAGTGAATCAACTAGACCTGTAGCCCTATCACCATCAAGACTCTTAAGTCTAAACAACTCTAGCTTGGAAACCTGATTATACTAGCAGAAACTGTTTTCTCCTCGGATTGCACTACCCTATTGTATTAGCCATTCTGTGAAAACAACTAATGTTACAATCTCCCCCTTTGTGCCAAAGGGAACGAGCCCACTACCTCCAACTAATTTTTTCTGGTGAAAGGAATTTTATCTTCTTACTTCACCACCCTTCCCAACTTCTCATCAAAACACAATCTATTTATCCCCTCCTAATCATTCAATGCTCTATTATCCTTCAGTAATCTAGAGATTCTCAACCCTATTCTCCCCAACGATTCCTTGTTCCACAACTTCAGATTCTTTGTCAACAGTTTCAGCTTCTTAGCTCGACAGAAACTCACACTGCTATTCATACAATAACCCACCCACCATGTTTCCCTCCTCTCTAAGTCACATATTCTCGAAATGAAAGGGAGAGGGGCCTCAAGAAAGTCCACCACAATCAAGCAAGATGGGGACATGGCCAGAAATAAGCCTAGGAAGGAAAGATTGGCATACAATTGAAGTGAACCTCCCATGCTCAATGTATCACAAAAAGAAACAGAAAAAGGAGACATGGGATCACCTTATCTTAATCCTCGCAAGCTAGCAGAATAAGAGGGAGGGGTACCAAGGAGACAAAGACAACTATATAAAGGCGAACAAAGAAGACCCTTTTCTAAATACGTAAGACTTTATTTTAATCCATGACTTAGTAACTCAATCTTCATGGATTACAAAGGTATGAGCTCAGTGTTTTGTGATCCACTCTTACTCTTCTCCACAAAGCAAAGATCATTGAGAAGATAGCTAACAAGAACAGAGAACTTGACTGTAGAGATGCAAAAACAGATCCACATTCTTGACCTATCACCAAAGCCCATTCTTAGAAAAAATAAAAATTAGAGAACCCCAACTCCAAGCCCACTTTAAAGACGGAGTCTTTCTTTTCCAAAAACAGGATTTGGCTTTCCATTCACAAGCCCGCAGTCCAAAGTCCTCTTACCCAACCTAGCAAATAACACGCCATGCCTAATCAGGCCAGTTAAGACCTTTTTTTTAAAACCTACGGACACATGTTGGATTTGCAGCCTGCCAAGTAGTGCTACCATCATACTATAATATCATCCTTGATTCAAACTCACCCAATCTTCTTTGGCTTCAAAACCCTCTGCTCTGAGACTTCTCACCTACACACACTCTTCTTGCATCTTGAATCTCCATGCAACACCTTTTTCCCTAGCATTGGGACTGCACTAACCAAGTTGCCAAGGCCAGCACAGCTCGTGTACTCCACCCTTGGCCCCAACTCAACCCAAATCCGAAGATCGTATCAATATGCATCCCACCCCACCATCACCAGAATCTCCCTCCCCCACCCTCTCAACTTGATTCAAGCCCTCGAAGATGTTTCCTCAATGTCATATCCTCGCCAACCTCCGCAAAACCATCGCAAAGATTGCATATAGCCTTAAAAACTTTTGGATCCCACAAATGATCCTGTAATGCCGTTACTTGCACCCAACAATACATAGGAACTGACCATAGTCTAAAAAGAACCAGCGACGACTGAACACCCATGAAGACCTTCCAAATGTTCAGATGCTCTTATAATATCATCACTCCAGTGAAACTCGAACATATCTCTATGATCAACTATGTTACATGAATTACTCAAAATAAATCAAGTACCCATGCCGCACCGATGCTTGACTCTTAACACCTGAACAAGGATGTGAAATATGTGTCGAATACTTGTAAAATTATAAGATCCTTTATTACTGTTGAATTTTTTTAGAGACAACTTCTTCCATGATTTCATCATTGTAGATTAATAGTTGTGTTCTATTACTTGTAATAGCTAATTAAAAATACACATGGGAGAGAAGCACCATTATTCTTCATCAAACATTGGAATACTAGCAAACCTAGAAAAAGTTGAAGTAGATGCCAATGGCCATTTGAGCTTAGCTGGACACCGAATGGGGAAGACCCTCTATGTTAGCAAACAACTATGATGCAGGATCTCTGAATCTGCACCCTTGCAATTGAAGGGGAGGTTGAATCACTAAGCACCTCCAACTACAGAACCAAGCCCAGTGCCTGGTTGTTAGGTAATTATCAATCAAATCTCAGCAGACATGAGGATAACATAATGAATCCTGGAAAATAAGAAAACTACTATCGCCTTTCGCATAGATACTTAAACAAACTATGATGCATGGGAACTTGACAAAAAGTGCTGAATCTGCTGCAAGGTACTTGAACTAAATGGACTATTTGAGCCTGATGAATTACACCAATCACACTAGCTAACTGGAGTACTAGATAATGACTTGCATCAAGGTGCCAAGTGCCAACATCCTCTCATAAATCACTGCCACTTTTCACCATTATTTGCAAACAATTACAAACAGAATAAAGACGATTGCAGCAACCTGCAGTTACCGGCACTTAACTCCTTTTACATTCAAAGGTTATCAATATTAGAAAGTTCATCTTGATAGATTAGAACAGCAAAACAGCATTCATGTAGGCAATGCCAAATACATGGTACAAAGCTTTCTTGTGTGAGTTGAGCTGAGCTGAATATTTCAAATGTCGTACTACTATTTTAGACAGCAGTAGAATTTATGGTTAGAAGGCTTGTGAAGAAGCAGGATCTCTTTCTTCCCGTCTTCTCATTCTCATCATCGAAATGGACCTCTGAATAGGTGACTGGAGGACCCCACTGCTTGCCTCACACGTTCCGATAACTATTCATTACAAAAGTGTAGCATAATTCCCAGAAAAACCACCTTCAAATGAGCAAAGCTCCAGTAAGTGGGCTGGGGTTTGCCAGGTCAAGACGGGGGCTTCGTTAGCTGCCTATGTATTAGAAACTAATGCCCCCAGACATCAAAAAGAGGGTGTCTGCATCTTTAGACCATTAAAAGAGGTTGTCTACACCTTTAGACCGTATAAAAGATGAAAATACATCTTTGAGTGCCAACCCCACAAAGAAATGATTAGTTGTACTGCGTAAAGGCCTGATCTCCAACTTCATTGGCATAAAGTGGCTACTGGCTATCTTTGACTCAAATCTTAATTATTGTACCAAGAAAGGGCCCTTAAAGTACAATCACTGCAGACCAGTTCTACAGTATGACTTACTCAAATGACAAGCAGAATCACAGACTGACAAGCAGGAAATAATCTACATATTAAAAGATGTTTATTTACTACAAAAAATAGTAAAAGAAAACAAAGTAGAAGTTTCTTTATCGTAGCCTTCTAATTTATAACTAGTGAAAACTACTTTTACTACAGGTAGATTCAGTAAAGAAAGCCCTATAAGAACTTCTGGAAATGATGATTAGACCAAATGTAGCAAATAATTGATATGAATTCAAAATTCTTCACCAAAAACCAGTACTCTTGAGTACTAATGTGGACCCTGAAACCCAAAAATGTCAGAAACAGAACTTAGAAGACAATACGCCAAAATCCAGATTAAACCCAAAGCCCCCAAAGATGGAATTTCTAAAGCTAACTGCTAAAACTTCAAGCCAACATAAATGTGTGTCGTTTAGTAACTTTAATTGTGTTATCAAGGATAATTTGAAACAGAGTATTAAACTCCTCCCCCCACACACGCACACACCTTTCATTTCATGAAAATTACTTAGCATTGTCATGGAACTTACAAATGGTCACTAAACCTCATTCGCATTATACATAAAATCATAAATACAGTTTAAAGTTCATGTATCACTTTGCATTTGATAAACATCAAGACGAGTCTATCACCGATATTATTTTGTTCAGTGCATTTTTAAAGTAAAAATAACTATGTTGGACTTAGGGCTTGATTGATAACTAGCTCAAAAGCTATCTTTTTTGCTTTATAAGCAAAAAATCTACTTTGGATTGAAAGTTAGTTGTTGGTAAATTAGCTTTTAAAGTAGCTTTTTTGGAGTTGGTTGATTAAATAAAAAGTTGTCTTTTTGCTTTTTGCTCAAATTGGACAATATTGCCCATCTATATACTTCATTCCAACAATTATATATAGTTGGCATCCGTGGTAAATAAGTTATCATGTAGGGATATTATTGTCTTCTCAAATGGCGTGGAAGTTTGAATATGGTGCCCTAGGGATTGGTGTTTTTTATTTGACTCCTTGGCTTTTAGCATCTTTTTTTTTTTTTTTTTGCCAAAGGGACAAAGTTGGCTTTTTGGCTTTTAACCAAATATCTTTCTTGCCAAAAACTGCCATAGTAATTTGAAGTAACAATCACCAATAAGGACAAAACCATTTTATCTGAGAGTGAAGAACAACAAAGAAAGGACAACTAGGGTTGCAACAAGGAAGAAATATTACTCTACCTGGTTGATCGATTGGTTTGCTCCAGCATCCTGCAGCTCCGGAGGACGATCTGCTGTGAGTAATATTAGAGGTACAAAGTCTTGACTCGCCTCCACAACCTATGCAATACCGTTTAAGATATCTTTTGCACTGAAAGATCAAAAGCTCAGCAATGCATTTTGCAAGTGCAGCTATTAAAGAAGACAAACTTCGAAGAAGATTGAGGTGCAAAGAGAAAGGGACGAGCAGGTCCGGTCCCCTCTCACACCCACACACAACAGTCAACACACACACACACACACAGGACTAATGCAAAGGAAACAACAGTAAAACTTCAGTAAGACAAACCAAGTTGTCATAGAGGCTACGAATAAACAAGGTTTAATGTTAAGAAAATAGGATGTTAAGCTGAGGGCTTAGTTTTTAATCCAACTAAATGGAAGTAAAAGTAAGGATGGAACACAAATTATATGAAATAGGTGATAGGTTGCAATCACATGCAAAAAGTAGATAAATCTGTAGGTAAATAGCACTCAACAGAACTCACAGCAGGAAGAAGATTTGAAACTGCAGTGCCTGATGATGTTATGACTACTGCTGGCTTATGAGAACCTCTGGCAAAACCAACAGCATGAAATGCTAGTGAGCGCTCATCAAAGCATGAAATACAGGTCGTAAGGGGATGGGTAGAAGCAGCAATAGCAAGTGGAGATGATCGCGATCCTGGAGCTACACAGAAATACTAGATGAAAAATAAGTCAGAAACATGTAGGCCAAAAGAGAGAGAATGGACAATCAATATTTAATCTCACCGTCAAACCAAGTCGAAAGCATTCTTCAATTATGAGAGATGCCCACAGAGTATTAATATTGGGATAGTTTTGAAGAGAGTGACGCATGTCATCAATACCATCCAGCTGAAATTAGAAAAGAGAGAAAGCACAAACAGTCTTTAACTGAAACAAAATCTCATCAAAGAGAGAATGCTTCCTAACATTTAGCAAGCATCAAAGCTCTCATCAAAATGGTGAACAAATAAACTTAAAAAAGAGTAGATGGATGAAAAATATTAAACAATAACACATCACAAACAAGGCTGCAATGACAAGTACAGAAAAAAGGGATAATCAAAGGGTTCAAAGCAAGGTAAATTAAGGTATGCAACGAGGTAATTAATGAAAACTGTCGTTCCATTAGTTGGACGGAAAACATTTCAAGTAATCTTCAAATTCAAACCCCAGGCTCAACCTTCTCGAACTGAAAAGAAGAGGAGTGTGGCAGTAATATAATAAAGAGGCTACTCCAATGATATTTAAAAACATGTTGTGAATCGAATTCAGCAGTATTATGATTACATTGAGATGAGATCCAACAATTTCATCAGCTGATTCATTTCTTATGCATGTAATACCTATATAGACACAGAAGCAAGGGCGATCATGGCAAAAGATATGGACTTAGAATAGGATAGAATGCAAAACTACAATTTCATATTATAGCCAGAAATTCCCCAAAGAGTAATAAGAGATCTTCCAAAGAGAAAGAATATCTCATCAGAAGCACTAAAAAGATCAAAGGCACTGCTCATTGTAAAGATGAAAAAAGTACAGAGATCCAAATGCTTGAGGCAAAAACCTGCGTCAAAAATGAAAACAAAGCAGAAGGAGATTCTATTATACGCATGTAGCAAGCATGTTATAAAAATATGCACAAGATTTACAACTCAAACAATAGCTATATGGCCTGTACTAGCTTGTAGTTATGTTAGAAAAGGTTCTAGAAAGTGTATACCAACCGCCATACCATATTATTGTCAATTGCCAGAGTAGGTGAAAGCCTGACAGAAAACTTATAGGAAGATGAAAGCTCTGTCTGCAAGAAAAGATCATCAAAAGTGTCGGCTTGAAATAGTTTCAAGAGTTCTAACACAATAAGTGTAAAATCTAGCCAAAATTGACAATAATTTCCCATCATAGAAAAATAACAGTAAAAAGTACTTGAAGGATAAAGTAGCAGGTTAAAGGGGATACCAATTCAATAGCATTATTCCCAAGACCCCTTCCACCAATACAGCGAGCATTTATGCACACCTAAGCAATTATCCTAGTCAATAGTGGAACATTGGAAGAGTCAAGATGTAAATGACTTAATACCCCAAGGAAAAATCAAGAATTGTCGGGAGAATATATCCAATTTGAAAGTCACTTTAATGGGGACCTAAAAAAGCAATAATGTACTGAACCAGAAGATTAGATTCTGAAATAAATGTTCAAAGTTATAAAACAACTTAGTAAAGGTGGGATAACTCACTACAAAAACCCATGCCTTTTTCAATAACAGAGAAAAAAAGTACTGCAAGTAATGTAAAAGAATTTTACATGAGATTGAAAATGGAGAAACTATACCATTTGGGTGTTTGTGTCCTCCACCACAATGAACTCTTTGAGAGCAGATCTGATGCATTTATTATGAAATTTTTTTGGCGTGGGCCAAAAGTGATGACTGACCTGAAAAGGAAAAATTTTAAGGCAGAAAATAGAAAGGCTAGTTAGTTTTGAGGGAACCTTAAGAAATAATTTGCTTCAAACAACTGCTAGTTAGTTTTGTTGTAACAAAAAAGAGGTCATAAATAATTTTATAGACCAAACAAAAGTCAGGTTGGAAAAGGAAATGAACTTCAGATATGGCTTTAGGGACGGCCACAATGTTTTTTTTGTAAATTTTAATAGAAATTGAAGTGCTACATGTAGAGTGGTAGCCAAAATTTTCTGGCATATGAGATAACCCCAAATCACTCTAGAATCATCATTATCGGCAGGTTAAAAAATAAAGCAGTTTGAAGTGAGTGTCAAAATATGTTCTACTCCTTTTCTCAAGAACAATTCAGTTCCAGATAAGTATTTTGGCTGCAAATCATTGGTCCGGTCTTTTCTTTCCTGATGGTTGAATCTGAAGAGAAAAACGGAAGGACAAAATTGACAGTGAGAGATGGGAACCTCAAAATACCTGGTAGAGAGCAAACTCCTGAGATTGAATGGCTTCCTCAAATGTACGAAGGGAAGGGTCATCCCACACCAGTGTTGCAGCTAACATAGATATACCTTCAACCTCATTTAACTCAATCTGTTGAAAAGTGTTACACCAAAGGATACCAAAGAGTGAATATTTTCATCATCTAGATTCGATTATTAACAAAGATAAAGAGATTGCAAATGATGTAACCCATAGAACCAAAATTGGTTGGCTCAAGTACAGGGGTGCTTCTAACATTTTATGTGATTTACGGATATCTACAAGATTAAAAAGAAAATTTTATAGGACAGCTATTTGACTAGCAATTCTATATGGGACAGAAGGTTGGGTTGCTGAGAAATATCACATAAATAAGATAAGTGTTGCTGAAATGAAAATATTAAAATAAATGTGTAATAAGACTAGAAAAGATAACTAGGAATGAAAAAATACGTAAAGTGATAGGGGTCGCACCAATTGAGGATAAGTTGAGAGAAAATAGATTAAAATAGTTTGGACACGTACAACGTAGACCAGTTGATACAGTAATAAATAAAAGTGACAAGATCATGAGAAATGGAAATAATAGGGGAAAGAGTTAACCTAAATTGACATCAGATGCCGTATTAGGAAAAAGATATAAACTTCTTTTGATATCTCAGAATGTCTGGGCTAGGTTACACGCACCTCAACTAATCCCAGGGGAATAAATCCCACTGTCCACTTGCAGAGGACCCAATTAACACCGAGGTAAAGCCCTCATATAAACTAGCTCCAAAGAGTTGTTAACACTTAAGAAGTTTTGAACTTGAGACCTACGAAGGAACAAACTCCCAAGTCTTAACCACCAGGCCAACCCCTTGGGGTTAAAGATATGAGTTTATTGAAACTTAGTTTGGTTTGGTTCGTTGAAAAGTGTCACACCCCAAATTCAAATATAACCGGTCGTGGACTATTGGTTTTGGACAATAAGCCACGAAAGCCTAAAGATTCTACGGCATATACAAAGTACTAACAGATGCTAAAACAAATCAATTTGTAATATAAAATCATAATAAATAGATGCAGGTCACAAAAAACAACCAACCATGAATAAGTAATGATAAGGTTTCAATTAAATATGCAAAATGAAATTCCTAATTGGGTCCCAAGATACCATAGAATCCTTCACTAGCACTTTGACTAATCACCCAAAAATGTTAAAATACAACGTTAGCTCACAATTTGGTCAAAAGCAAGTATGCATAGTAGAATACAATTTTAAAATGGGATATCCAAAATATATTTAATTGAAATATAATCAGGGCATATGATGAGTAGTATAAAATCACATGGTATCAGAAACCATTTTCTTATTTTTGTCAAATCTATATTTTTCCACTACATATAGTTGCTAAATGAATTCACATAATCTCAAAGTCAATTATGAGTAACCAATATATCAAATCTCACCATAACAACAATTAATACAATAATAGTAATAATAACATGATCATCTTCAACGAACATGACAGCCGTGACATGTGTACCCGATTTTCTCGTATCACCACCAAACAAGAACTACTTGCTCTTTCTAGTCTTTTTACTTTTAGATATAACCAAAATCTCAAATTTTATTTAATAATACACGACAAAGACTAATCGCCATAAGGATCCATATATTAGACTCCAAACGACTTCAAAATTACTCTAGTCATCTAAAACTTCCAGACTTTTTATCAACAAGATATCAAAATATTCCAAAATTAAGATTTATCATACTCTAAAGTTATGAAAGTTGATATCAGTTAGGATTTATCATACTCTCACGTTATGTAAGTGGACATCAGTGAAGCAACTTTCCAAAACCAAAATCACAAATTCAACTGCATCAAATTAGCTTTAAGGGTCCATCATCAACAATTATAATTCAATCATTATAAAAAAATCCACAATTTTAATAGTTTGGTTAATACCCTACTCCTCCATCAAATGACCACAAAACAAACATCATTAACTTTCTCAAATGATTATTATTCATGGCTCTCCACTTTCTCAACTCGTAAGATCACTTCATGAACTAATATTATCCATAAATGATCTACGTTGTATGTGTCCAAACCACAATAATTTATTTTCTCTCAACTTGTCCTCAATTGGTACAATCTCTACCATTCTACGAATCTTTTCATTCCTAATTTTATCTTTTCTAGTCTTACTACACATCCACCTTAACATTCTTATTTTCGCAACATTCATTTAATTTATGTTATCTTTTTTAGCAACACAACATTCTGTCCTATATAAAATTCCTAGTCTAATAGTTGTCCTATAAAATATTTCTTTTATTCTTGTAGGTATCCGTCGATCACATGAAACTCCAGAAGCACTCCTCCACTTGATTCAATCAACTTTGATTCTATGGGTTACATCATCTGCAACATTTTCATCTTTGTTAATAATACCTAGATAGCGGTCATATTCGCTCTTAGATATCTCTTGATTTTGAATTTTTACTTTTTCACCATAATACTCCTATTACTGCTAAAATTATATTTCATATATTCAAATTTTGTTTCTACTTACTCGAAACCCTTTTGATTCCAAAACTTCCCTCCACATTTCTAGCTTAACGTTGACCCCACTCCAACTCTCATCCACTAAGACAATATCATCAACAAACAACATACACCATGGAACCTCATCCTAAATATGTTTAGTCAATTCATTCATAACTAAAACAAAGAGATAAGGACTCAAAACCAATCCTTGGTATAATTCTATTATAATCAGGAATTTACTTATTTCTCCTACAAGTGATCTAATTGTCGTGGCAGATCCATCATACATGTCTCTTATCACATCAATGTAACCCTTTATCGCTCTCTTTCTCTCCAATGCCCACTATATGATATCTCTAGGCACTCTATCATAGGTTTTTTCAAAGCCTATAAAAACCATATAAAGATCTCTCTTCTTTTCTCTATACTTCTCTATTAATCTCCTTAGAAAATAGATTGCTTCCATAGTTGATCTACCAGGTATAAAAGCAAATTGATTCTATGACACTATTGTTGTTAGCTTTAGACAATGTCCAACCACGTTTTTTCCATAACTTCATCATATGACTCATCAACTTAATATTTCTACAGTTGTTACAATTTTGAATCTCTCCTTTATTTTTATATATGAATACTAGAATACTCTTTATCCACTCTTCGGGCATTTTCCTAGTCATTATGATTTTATTAAATAGCTTTGTTAATCAAGTCACTCCCACTTCGCCTAGGCATTTCCACACCTCCACAGGGATACCATCTAGTGCTAAATCTTTTCTTGATTTCATTCTCTTCATTACAGTTTCCATTTCAATCTTTCTTATTCTACAATAGAACTTATATTTTTTAGTTTTATCTGAGTTATCAGGTTCCTCTCCTTCAAATCTTTCCACATGTTTTTTGTTTAAGAATTTCTCAAAATAGGTTTTCCACCTTTCCTTAGCCTTCGTTGGCAACCTGGCTTTAAGCAGGCTTTTTAACTTTAAGCCACTTTAAGCTAAAAAGCCAAAAAGTTCATTTAGTTAGGAAAATAGTGACTTTTAAGCCACCAAATAAGATTAATGTGAAATTCCATAATTGTCCTTCAGCCTAAATGAGCTAGGGTATGATTATTAGGTTGGAATTTGTGTAATTTTATATGTAAAAGAGTAAAATTGAAAATTATTATGAGAACAAAAAAAAAACTAAAAGGAAATAGGCTGAAAGTTAGGAGTTAAAAAACGAGGCTTTTTGGCTTTTTGGACTTTAAGCCAAAAGCCAAAAAGCCGTTTTTACGCCAGTAGCCAAACGAAAGCTTAATCTCCTCATCCTTCACTTACACTCTTGAATTCTCGCTTTTTATACATTTAACTTGAGTAAGATCTCTTGTTTTTCTTTCTCTCCACTTAGCGAGTTTGTAAATGTTCTTTTCTCCCTCTTTACTATCTAATTTAGCATAAAAATCATCATAAGTCTTCAATTTCGAATATCTAACAATTCTTTTAACGTCCTTACAAGCTTTTTTATAACTCCTAAAATTGTCCTCATTTCTATCATTTTGCCATCTTTTAAAGCATTCTTTCTTTACTTTTACTATGGCTTAGACCTCATCATTCCATCACCAAGTTTCCTTAGCTATAAAACATTTCCATTTCGACTCTCAAAAAACTTCTTTCGATATCCTTTTAATATATTTGTCATTGTACTCCAAATAGTATTTGTATCTTCTTCTAAATCCAGCTTACTTCTTTACACATTTTGTCTTTAAAAATCTTCAATTTCTCACCTTTAAGATTCCACCATCTAGTTCGTGGGATTCTAATATCTCTTCTTACTTTATGTTACCCCTTAATGTGAATATCTAATATTATAAGTCTATGTTGTGATGTTAAGCTCTCTCCATGAATGACCTTGCAATCTTTACATAATAGGCGGTCTATGTACCTAGTAAGAAAATAATCTATTTGACTTTTATGAAACTCATTCTTAAAGGTTATTAAGTGTTTTTCTCTCTTTTAAAGAAAGTGTTTGTTAATATAAGATCAAAAGTTACTTCAAAATCTAGGATCCTCTCTCCAGCCTCATTTCGATCACCAAAACCAAATCCCCCATGAACCTTCTCATATCCTTATCTCTTATTTCCTACATACCCATTGAAATCTCCACTTATAATTATTTTCTCTCCTACTGATATTTCTTGAACCATTTCATCCATTTAATCCCAAATTGCCTTTTAGTACGGTCATCCAACCCCACCTGAGGTGCATAGGCACTAATCACATTAACTATGGTTTCTCTAATCACAAATTTAATTAGAATTATCCTATCTCCATTTTGCGTGACTGTTACAATATTATCTTGAAGGTGTTTAACTACTATTATTCCTACACCATTTCTGTCTCTCTTTTCTAGTATAATAGACTTTATACCCTATATTATCTATATCTTTTGATTTCTCGCATACCCATTTAGTCTATTGTAAGCACGCTATACTAATTTTTCTTCTAATCATAGTAACAACTAATTCTATTATTTTACTTGTTAAAATTCTTATATTCCAAGTTACTAATCTAAGCCTATAGTTCTGAGCTAACTGCTTTACCCGCGCTCGTCTAGGGAAGCGCAGGAACCCTTGCTCATTTTTCACCACACTCGGGCGCCAGTGTGGAGTCCATTGCCCATTTTTTAAAACGCCTGAAGGCAGGCGCAACGCATCGCTTATATGGGACACCCTAGCATTGACACAAATTCTTTGGATTCATGTTCATAGAGATCTAACAGGTTTTTGACATGCTAGCTGTCAGCTATCTAACGCACAGCTCTACTCCTTTCTTCAGGCTTGGAACCGGCTATATAACAGATAATACTTTAAGCACAGCACTGGCGGAGTTCATTTCATAAATTAATATATCCATAAATGGTACAAAATCACTGGACGGCATTATCAATAGCGATACAAAATTACATACTGACATAGGATCGATAATTCTAGTGTACTCCAACGACAACCTCATTGAGATATTAAGTACATAATAAAAAATTTTAAATATTTATTTATACAATCATCTATGAGTACATTTGTAGTGCCAATGATAACAGCAAATTACCATTTCTTTGCAATTTTTAATTATTCCAACATTCCAAAAATATCTCTAATCATAACATACTCATAATGCGATCCTAGTAAACTCAATCCACAAAGATATACTTTCTCATGGACACCCAAAACATAAAATTTCGTAATCAATTAAACTACAAAAGGAACAATCAATTGTACCTACCAAAATAAATCATATTTCCATACACCAAAAATTCAAATTTTAATTCCAATAATTGTGCATGATTTTATTGTATCACCACCAAACAAGAACAACTTGCACTTTCTAGTCTTTTTACTTCTCGAAATAACCAAAATCTTGAATTATTTATTGATACATGACAAAGACCAATCGCCACAAGGTTCCATATATTAGAGTCCGAACGACTTCAAAATTACTCTAGCCATCTCAAACTTTCAGACTTTTTCATCCACAATATATCAAAATATTCAGAAAGTAAGATTTATCATACTATCAAGTTATGTAATTTGACATCAATGAAGCTACTTTCCAAAAACAAAATCACCAATTCAATTGCATCAAATTAGCCTTAAGGGTCCATCATCAATTAAATTTAATCATTATACAAAATCCAAAATTTTAATATTTTGATTACTACTTTACTCCATTCAATAACCATCAAACACAAAATTATTAACTTCCTCAAGTGATTATTATTCGTAACTCTCCACTTTCTCAAATCATAATCATCCAAAAAGATCACTTCGTGAACTAATATTATCCATAAATGGTAAAAAATCACCCGTTAACATTATGAAAGGCGATACAGAATTACATACTGATGTATGATCCATGATTCTACTGTGCGCCAACGACTACCCCATTGAGATATTGAGTATCTTGTACAGATTTTAAATTTTCTCTTCTTATAGAATCATTGATGAGTTCCTTTGTAATGTGCATGACAATAGAAAATTACCGTTAGTTTGCAGTTTTTATTTATTTCGTGACTCCAAATATATCTCTAATCATAACGTACTCATTTTGAACCTAGTATACCCAATCGATAAATAGACTTTCTCATGGCCACCCTGTACAAAAACAAAAAATCAAAATCAAATAAACTATGAAAGGATCTACCAATTGTACGTACCAATTCGCCTTATAAATAATAAATCTCTATGCATCACAAATTCAAAATTTCAATTCCAGTAATTGTACAGTATTTTCTTGTATCACCCTAAACAAGAACAACTTGCTCTCTCTAGTCTTTTATCTTCTCGATATAACCAATATCATGAACTAATTAATAATACATTAACAAGATTTATTTCCATAAGGATCCATATATTAGTCTTCAAACGACTTCAAAATGACTCTAGCCATCTCCAATTTCAAACTTTCTATTCATATTATATCAAAATATACCAAATTAAGTTTTATCAGAGATTCAAATTATGTAATTTGACAATAATGAAGCTACTGCTCCTCCCGATGAAACTTACCCATCGTCTTACATCAAGGTAAACATACTTGTACTCAACATCCCATCACCCCGCATGTTTCTTGTGATCACATCTGCTCTTCTTTTCATTCCGTTTCGTAGTTCCTTGTCTAATGTTCCTGTTTATGTTCCTACATCTCATAAGCGGGCTCTGCCATTATCTCCCTAAAAGCATGCAATGGATAAGGAAATGAACGCTCTTGATAAGAATCAGAATTGGGAGCCTACCTCTATTCCTCCCGAAAAATAGGTTGTTGGTTTCCGTTAGGTATATGCAATCAAATATCTTCCTAATGGGCCAGTAGAGCGCTTGAAGGCATGCTTGGCAGCCAAGGGCTATAATCTGGTATTGATTATTTGGAAACTTTTTCATCTCTTTGCTCGCCTTAATTATGTACGAATTCTTCTCTTTCTTGCAGCTAGTCGTTCTTGGCCATTGTACCAACTTGATATCAAGAACACATTTCTTCGTTGTGATATTCAGTAGAAGATCTATATGGCTCAGCCCTTAGCAATTTTGCCTCTGGCAGTGAGAACCTTATTTGCCGCTAAAAAAAGCTTTGTATCGTATGAAGCAATCTCCATGTGCCCGGTTTGATCGTTTTAGCTCTGTTGTTCTTGCCTACAGTTCTCCGCACTCAACCTCTAATCATTCTGTTTTGTTAATTATTCGTCTAGTGGGACCCTTGTGTTGATTGTCTATGTTGATAATATAATTCTTTCCAAGGACTTAGGTGTTTTTCGATATATTCTGGGATTGAGGTATTTCTATATCACAACGCAAATATGTTCTTGATCTTTTATTTGAGACATAATTTCTTGATGCTGGTCCGGTTGATACTCCAATGGATTCTACAGTTAAGCTTGACAATGATTCTGGAGAGTTTCTTTCTAATGTTGGTCACTATCATCTAAAGAAAATTGATACAATCCTTCTCCATTGTACAAGAGCACTATCCTAAGCGAAGTCTTTTTTGAGATGGTTAGCCCATATATGCATGTTCCTCGCCAACCTCACTATGATGTCATTTGTTGTATCTTGTGCTGTCTGAAGAGTACTCTGTTGGGTTTGTAGCTCAAATTTCCCAAGAAACCAACCAGTCCGAAAACTGGCGCTCGCTCAGAGCTCGTCGAGCACTTGAGCGCCTGTCGAGCGCCAGCCAGTCCAGAAGCTGGCGCTCGCTGAGTGCTTAAGCGCCTGCCTGGCACTCGCAGGGCGCTTGAGCACCTGGATGACAGAATGGTGCGCTAGTAGGGCGCTAACTAGGCGCTTGAGAGCCGCCACGACGTCCTGGAGCATTTTT
>JAOTRH010000002.1:2493448-2509976 GCA_034768845.1 Heliamphora exappendiculata
TCACAAATAAACACTAATAAACTAATTATCATATAAAACTTGGGTCTCACAGCAAAAGATACTCAAATCACGCATAGTAACTTTTAAGGCTAAAAATCAAGTATTAAATTAACAGAGCCGACAAAGTTTTGGAGTATCTAGACTTGAAATTAAGTTATGATTTTTAAACACCATTTAGATAAAAATATTTTTTACAACTCTCATGTTTAACACAAAGGCCAAAACCTAAGGAAAAAGAGTGAACAAAACATCCTAAGTAAAAACGGTTCAGCACTTTTCTTATGATTTTAACAAAAATATACTTCTATTGGTCTTAGTTTTGGGGTATCATATCAAGTCCGAATGAGCACCTTTCTTAGTATGTTCTAGTTCAACAAGTCCTCTACAAGTTTCATGTTTAGAGTTAAGGGTAGTTGTTTGGAACAAGTTAGGCATTTTGGCCATTTTAGAAAATAGGTTCTGTTAGTCGCCAAAACTCAGCAAAGTTGATTTTGGATAGAGGGTTTGAAATGGTATTGAGGTATTATCCCGAGGCTTTAAGATCTTATTTTTGGGCACAAAATACTTTAATATGTTAGTTACAATATTCATGTAGACCACTTTTGGAATAGGTCATTAAAAATATGAGTTTTGGGCTACATAAAAACATGGGACAGAAGCGTCCCTTGCGGGCTGAAATTCAACAGAGATTTTCAAAGGAGTTTTGGCTTATCCAAATTCAATATTTTGTGCTCATCTTAGGTGGGTTGATATATATACATGTTATCTACAACTTTTATGGTTTGACTAAATTTTGAATCTCGCTTTAAACTAGGGAAATACAGCTAGGGGATGTTTGGGGGACAAAAAACCTGATTCCGCATCAATCAAGGGGTTTTGCATTAGTTTGCGTGCCTTTTTGTATAATAAAATGTATTAAAAATTAATTTAATGTATATTTTTGGTGTCTTTTTCTATTGAGACCTATTATTTTAGTATATTTATGATAATTATAGTATTTCTGTGTATTATTATAGTTTTCATAGCAATTAATTAAATAGATGTAATCTTTTAAGTCAAATTAAGCTAATTTAGTAATATGTAACTTTTTGACTTATTTCGTTGTGTATGAACTTTAATAATGATTTGTTTGTTTTTATTGACCTATAACACTATATTATTATGTATATTACTTGTTCATAATACTTAATTTAATACATTTCTCAATATTTTAAGCTAAAAAGAAAGCAAAAAGTCACTTTTTGGCACACTTCCCAAGGTGATTGGCCACTAAGAGATATTTTTGTTATTTTTTATGTTATTTTGTCCTCTGTTATTTAATTATACTTAAATCATTGATTTAGAATATCCATGTGTTAAAATTTGAGTTTTTAATACTGTTTACTGTATTATGGGCAAAATGGTTATTTTACCTTATTTATAAGGATTTTTTATTTTTAACTCATTATTTGATGATATTTACATTATTTAGAATTTTGGAAAACTCTATAGGTGTTAAGGTTTTATTTTTTAAGTTTTGGACCTTTTTGGGATTTTCGGGCCGAACTTAGGGTTTTTGATTCGTCTGTGCTCTATAACCTTGTGGACTATCCGTCACTAATACTAGGGTCCGAGCAGGGTCTTTACATGAGCCGTTATTAACCGAGTTATTACAACTAGGGTTTATACCGGGTCGTTATAGTATATCTTTTCTTCTAGAATCGTATATCCATTGCAAGATGATAACTATCAATTTGTACTCAATTCCTCTTGATTTAGTTGAAGATCATTCTTAGATAACTTTCTACACTCAAGTCTTAATTATGAATTCAATTTTATAAAATATTCTTATCTTTGAGTTTTCAATTGTTAAGTTATACTTAGATGATAACCAGTGTTTATGTTTAATTTTTTACTAATTCATTTCATCATGATTGGATTAACTTTTCATTTGTTTAGAAGCCAAGATTATTTCATTCGTTAATCATTTTGTTCTGAACACTCGACATTGATATGATTCTATTCTTGATATCGTCATTCATTTTCCTTAAGATCTTGATACCTCATTCGGTTACGAGAGTAATCTTGTAAATCTTTTGTATACACTTGGAACCCTTACTAGGGGAGTAGGCTTGGACGTTTGGTTTGAAGTACGTTTGATCGACATAACTTCAAGGAAAATATCTAGTTGGCTACCCATTGCTTAACCACTTTCAATTTATCTTTGGAAACCTTCTGTGAATATTACCTTGAATCTTGGTAAAGAACTTGTTTACTTTCCCTTGGGTGTTTTAACCTTTAATTGCATTTTGTGTGGTCTAGCACATCCTTCGAGAGTTTTGGTTGCGCACTTAACTACCTCCGTAGCCAGTTCACCGTTAGTGATAAGGGTACAGAATAACATCTCAACCGAGTCACAGTGAAGAATTGTTACCACTCCCGCAAATCGGCGAATTGTTGACCAGTTATGGGATTTGACGTGCTATTCTGAGATTGATCTTAGATCCGATTACCACCAGTTAAAAGTTAGAGAGGAAGACATTGCAAATACGGCCTTTCAGACGTGTTATGGCCACTTGAGTTTGTAATCATGCCGTTCGGATTGGCTAACGGATCAGTAGTCTTCATGAATTTAATGAATAAGATATTCTCTCTATTTTTGGATCAGTTTGTTGTCGTATTCATAGACGACATACTAGTGTACACGCCATCAGAAGCAAAGCACGAACAACACTTGTGGGTCGTACTCCAAGTTTTCAGAGACAATCAATTATACGTGAAAAGCGAGCAAATGTGAGGTTTGGCTTGAAAAAATGAAGTTCCTAAGACACGTGGTGTTAAAGGAGGGAATCTCGGTGGAACAATCGAAAGTGGATGTAGTACTGAATTGGTAGGCTCCAAAGTCAATTTTTGAGGTTTAGAGTTTTTTAGGATTGGCCGGATACTATCGAAGATTTATCCAAGATTTCTCAAAATTGGCCAAGCCCATGACTTAATTGACCCAAAAGGAGGTGAAGTTTATATGGAATGAGGATTGTGACAAGTCCTTTCAAGAGCCAACGAAAAGATTAACTAGTGCCCCAGTGCTAGTAATTCCAGAGCGAGACATAAGATGCATAGTCTATTGTGATGTGACAACCGATAGCTAACTAATGAAAAGAACAAATGGTAGTTAAATAATAAAAAGACTTGAAATATAATTCCTGACAAAACCTTATTGCTAATTTTAAAATTAAAACTCAAAATCTTACATCTGATAAAATACCGGTAGCCAAAATTTTGAAATAAACTTATATTACTGTGAAGCTCAGGCTTCTAGGAACGTCAGGACATACATAAGTATAAATAAGAGGTATTCTAACCATTTATTCATTCGAAATAAAGTACTTAATTTGCATAAATAAGCTTAACGCTCGGCAAAACACTAGAATTAGAATAGTTATTACAGTCATACAACATAAGAAACAAGTATCTTGGATTAACAAAAGGAAACGAAAAGTAATCTACTGCTCCTCAGGAGCTATGTCAAACTCTTGGGATTCCTCGTACCCTCCTTCTCAATATTTAGACTTTTCGTTGAATTCTCCTTCTTTTAGATCTTGTTCTCCACCTGTTATGTAAATGCCGTCAGCCGAAACTCAGAAGTAAAACACTTCAAAATTCCTTACCAGATCTCACAACACATATCGTCCAATACTTTAAATAGTTATAAATTAAGGACACAGGTAAGGGTTAAATTATGTAGCATGATGAGTAGGTAATTGCAAGGACAACTAAATATGCAAGAGTGATAGTGCAATGTAATGCAAGATGCCCAACCCGTTCATGCACCTAGAGACATAAAATGAATTCCATGTCGGGAATTAAAAGAGTAGACTTAATGGGGAATTGATCACCAAACTTATCCATAGGCCTCGTTGCGAATGGTAAATGCATCACCGGGCTTTATGCCACAGCTGTTTTACTCAATGGCAATAGCGTGGGGGCGGGTCACATTCTTCAGACCAGCAAAAATCATTTCGTGCACTTATCCAAATAACCCATCTTAAGTTCTGGCATACTCGCGTACTGTCAACCCAAAGTCTAAATTTACGAAGAAAGGAATGCTGGTGACGAACCCATGGTGCCCAAATAAATTTTCATCATAAATAATTTCCACACATCGAGGACGTACCTATGGTGTATACCGAGAACAAATCCCAAAACACAACATAAACTAGCAAGCAGGGACGCCCTAGACTTAGAATCAATGAGACAATAACTCCAATGCATCCAAACCCACAATGGTATGATGTATCCCAACATTTCATGAATGCAACAATGATAATGCTCATGGTGGTACGATATGCATCTCAAAGTATAACTACTTATAACATGGTATATACTAGGCATGGTAAGGTACAAACCAACTAGGATAAAATATCACGAGTTAGAGCATGGGGTACAACTTTCAAAGAATGATTCAAACTTCATGGCATGGTCATATGTTACATTAATTCATGATTCATCTCATTTAAATCTATTAAAACATATAAAACAAGTCACCCATCCAAAACATGCCTTATCATGTACTGAGCAATTTACAAGTCAACTTTTAATCAACTATTTGCAAACTACAACAGCAATTTGGTTTATTTAGACTTAGAGTTCAGTTCTGATTTTTTGTCACAGCCTAGAATGCCAAAAGACTAATAAGTGTTGAAGCAAGCTAAGAGACCAGACAACCCAAAGGACTCGACTAACTTGAGTCACTCAAGCTACTCGACTCACTCAGGTCGAACCAATTGAGTTGGCTTCGGATTCCAAATATTCAATCAAATCACTAATCAAACTATGAATTATCAATGCCAGTTCGGCTAAGGGATGAGCTATTCTGAATACCCGAGTAATTGAGCAGACATGCTCAATTAAGGATCATTTCCCCTTTTCCTCCTTTAATGGCACAGACTATAGGAGAATCGTGTTATAGGCCATGAGAACACAGCACATACTATGATATGTGCATGAGTATAGACTGTGCAGTTAGCATAAAGACATAACACAGATTATATGGGTATAGCTCGGACTACGAAATTATGAGATTATAGCACAGATTATACGTCCAAGAACTGACAATATGGCCAACGTGATATAACACATACTATATGATTAAGAATTCTACAGAGAATTAATAAGATGTCTCAAAGATAATGAATGCAATCAATGGCTATATACTAAGGCCTTGTTCGTTTAGCATTATAAGGGGCTGGATTTGATTACCAATCTAATGGGCCCCTTTATACCATGTTTGGTTGGTGTATTTTGGGCCGAATTAGCAATCTAGTCAGGCTTCTCAATCCTGCCCAGAGGGGGATTAACAACACTGGGCAACACCCAGTATTATTAATCCAATTCGCACCAACTAATATTGACTAGACGAAATTGCCCCTCGTCATCTGATGTTAAATGGTTGTAATTTTGTAATCACCAATCAATAATGAATCTATGTTCATCAAAAGTGCAAAGATGAAAAAAAAATGGATCCTACAAATCACCATTAACGCAGCAAGAGCACACTCTTGGGATCAAAAACTCAATCATTTGGGCCATCCGATGGGTAAGTCGAGTGGCAATCACCAATGGCGGCCGACGACAAGAACCACTATTTCCACCACCGCCACTATCATCACATACATGAAGATGCGTTGATTCATATTCTTGTAAGGCTGCCTGCTTTCTCGTCAGTGTCGGAGATCGAAGATCGATGAATAGAGTGTCGGAGATCGACGACCACCTGAAATGTAGAAAGAGAGAAAGGGAAAAAACTAGTAAATTTATTTTTTAATTAAGAATAAAAACATAAAAATACTTTTTATGTTTTTTAGTGCATAACATTTATTTGTTTATAACATAAAATTTATTTATTTATTTATTTGAATAACAAAAATATTTATTAATTTATTTGAGAAGAAAAAATGTTATTTTATTATTTATTTAATATAAGGTTAATATTAGAAATTATTCAATTTAATCCTATCACACATTATTTAATCCCACCTACATCAGACATGATTTTGTTTAGTCCATTATCTAACCCGACCTAAATCAAACATAAAAAAGCTACTACCACCACATTACTAATCCCACTTTATTACCAATCCATACACTAATCTCAGCACAATATTAATCGCACCCAACCTACACCAGTTATCAAACGAGACCTAAGTTTACGCACGGGACGCTGGAAAACATGTGATTTGGTGACTAAGGAAGCGATTATGTCAAATCACGGAAGACGCCCTAGGCCCACCTACTCGAGTTGTTTGGGTGGCCTGAAGTCACTTGATCTGAGTGGGTTAGGTACTTGTTGGTCAACCATAGGTTGACATAGCCAATTAGGAGTAAAATACTGATATGAGATTTCGAATAAGATTTCATGATCTGATGATATTTTTTAAGAGTCCCATCTCGATTATAGTAGCTCCATCAAAAGATTATAAATAGGAGGAATGACTTATTCAAATTATTCATGATTAATTGATTTATTGATTCCACATAATACATGTTCATATTGTTTATACTCTGATATTGGATGGTCTTCTCCTCACTCAATTAGTACTCTCTCTCTGTTTTGTCTTTTTTATTATTTCATAAATTTTGTCTCTCCTATATTTATTTATGTTCTTTTCCCATAAAGGACCCAACAGAAACAAAAAAAGAAAATAATGCTATTTAAATGAAACTTTTAAATCCAGAACAAGAATACAAATTAATTACTTTTTTTATTTCTTTCTTTTCACAATTTTTCATTTTGTGTTTTGTTCTTACTATAATTCATTATTGTAGAGGATAACGATTGGGATATACTATTCCTGTCCAAAATGACTGAACTGTCAGGGATGGATTCCACGTGTTCCTACAAAAAAAAAATGGTGAGATGCCCGCCAGTGGTTTTATACCGGTGGACCATCCGACGATCAAGTAGATGAGGGTTTTAGAGAGAGAGAGAGAGAGAGAAGAACTTGAAAGAGAGATTTGGCAGAGTTTCCCCTAGTATCTTGAGAGCATACATTTTCATTTGAAAATGTTGGCTATTTACAGGAAGAAAAATACTTGACTCGCTTTTGGAGTCCGACCCGACCCGAGCAGGTCGGGTTGTACTCTCTCTCTGATCAATGTATAGTTGTCAACCTGATAGTGACTTATCAATGCCATAATTACATCCTTCTGCAAGTTTTTTTTGTCATATTAAGCTGTCCATCTATACTCAGACCTAGTCTAGGCTAGGTTAACCCTTTTTGACACCCTAGCCCCAGAATTAATCTAACTGCTACTGATCTCTTATCACGAGCTCCCCCCTCTGATACGCGTGTCATGGGGCACTGACCTCAAGTATCGACCCTCTAGCTCGACTTTAGGGGTAACACAGCTTGTCTTGCTCGAACGTGAATGCTGAGCATTCCTCCTCATGGTGCCGAGCACCTCTTCTTCAGGGTCACGACTGAACCCCATCTGAGCTCGGGAACAAGGCCATTGCATGGATTCACCTGTCCCGAGCTCTTCAATGTTTGGGAGCACTGTTCGTATATGCTCGGCTCATCGCCCAAGCTGGAATGTGTAAGCCGAGGTACGCAGTCGTGGGTGGGAGACTATTGCGGTGTACGACACTCTAGGTGCGCTCCACGTGGCCCTGCATTCCAGGTGCGCTCCATGTGGCCCTGATCAGAACTTGGGCCCCCTCAATTGCCCACATCATCTTGCTGTTGCTCGGTCTCTCGAGCTACTGAAGGTGATGCACTGCCTTTGCTCGATTCGCTATATTATGTTTTGATCGGAAGACTTGTTGGGCAAGCTTTGTTGACGTATTGGCACATAGTCTATTCGTACGCCAACCGCCACCTCTGCCACGTGGCAGCGCCCCACCAGTTCTACTCTGCATTTACTGCGCTCATTGAATGCACATTAAATGCGTACGGCACTAGCTGTGCCTTGGGTACAGGAATGTTACAAGCATGTTAGCTGTCATTTTCAATAAATGTTAATCATTGGGTTTAATTACTATGGGATGCTCAGGTATATTAATTTTTTGAGAAAATACTACTCGGCTTAATGATCCGAACACTAGTATTACAAGATCACCCTTCATGTTCTGCTAAGGTATCGTTGCTCGGCATGTGCACCACTCGTATTAAATGTGTATTAAATGCATACGACGCATACGGTGCACGTAAGAGCACGAGCCATAACAGGCGCCCCTTGGCGCTTCGTTTGAAAAGCCACACGAAGCCTATAAAAGGGAAGAGTAATCCCTCTCCCACTCTTTTACAAACCACCACTCCCAAAGCTTTTGGCAATTCCCAGCGTACTCTGGCGACCAAGCTTCATCTTCTTCGACAGCTCTCAGGTGACTGTTAACCCTCTTTTTTGGCATCTTTCCTTACTCTGAGACACCTTCTGCGCTAAGGTATCCCTTTACTTTTCACATTCGGTTGTCTATAAAAGCTTATACTCGCAATTTTACTTCGTCGTTGCCACCTTACCATGGCCATGGTGGCTACAAAAACTCAGGCGGAGGCTGGTCCCTTTGCTCCTACCGCCTCTGCGCCACCTTCATTGCCGCCAGCTATGGTGGTGGCGGCCTGATATATATATACACATATATGAACGTGTATCTGCATCTGTGTGACAGGCTGTAAAAACAATGCTCACCCCCTTTTTTTCTATTGTTTTTGAGATGGGGCGTCTTGCTCGATATGTTGACACACCAGAGGCTTTGGCCGAGCTTCGCTGAGCTCGAGCCATCCCCGATAACGTTAGCATACGCCAGGCAACTAGTGAGGAGACCCAGACCACTAGAGAGTCTGGGGGGATAAATTTTCCTCTCGTGGCTCTTTTGGAGTCCATGGTGGAATTCCCCCTCCCGAACATCTTGAGGGAGGCACTCTCCTTTTACTGGTTGTGCCCGACACAGCTTACCCCTAACTTTTTCTCAATATTGATGGGAAAAGTTCTATTAAATCGCTATATGGGCATCGATCTTGGTGTTCGAGAGATTCAATACTGCTACTCCATCGTCGAGAAGACCAAGGGCCTGAACACGTACTACCTTAAAGATAAAGACAATCGGAACATCGTGCTTGAGCTCAAGAGCTCCCATAAGGGTGATCTCGACGACTTTGTCGTGATCGGGGGGAACTGGCAGTTCAGGCCTGGACCCATTGATCCCCATGCACGGCTTTGCCCGACCAAGCCAGGGTCCCAAGGTACCGAGCTCCCTTCCCCTCCATTCCTTACATTACAATGTGCTTTAAATATTTGATCGGCACTAATAATTCTTTTCAGGTGCTCACTACAACACGTCGTCTACTCGGGACAGGAAACATGTCGCCGCTGCTTCTCTTGACTCTTCAACGGCGTACCAATTCGGCCAGAAGAACTCAGCCACCGTCTGGTCTAGGTAGAAGAAGCCCAAGCTGAATGAGGTACTTGATCCGCTTTTAGAGTCTGACCCGACCCGAGTAGGTCGGGTTGTACTCCATTTCTCTGATCAATGTATAGCTGTCAATCTGATGGTGACTTATCAGTGCCTTCAATACTTCCTTCTGTAAGTTTTTTTTGTCATATCAAGTTGTCCATCTGTACTCAGATTTAGTTTAGGCTGGGTTAACCCTTTCTGACACCCTAGCCCCAGAATTGGTCTAACTGCTACTGATCTCTTATCACGAGTTCCCCCATCTGATACACGTATCATGGGGCACTAACCTCAAGTATCGACCCTCGAGCTCGACTTTAGGGGTAGCACAGCTCGTCCTACTCGGACGTGAATGTCAAGCATTCCTCCTCATGGTGCCGAGCACCTCTTCTTTAGGGTCGCGACTGAACCCCATCTAGGCTCGGGAACAAGGCCATTGCACAGATTCACCTGTCCCGACGTCTTCAGTGTTCGGGAGCACTGTCTGTATATGCTCATCTCACTGCCTGAACTGGGATGTGTAAGCCGAGGTACGCAGTCGTGGGTGAGAGACTATTGCGCTGTACGACAATTCAGGTGCGCTCCACGTGGCCCTAATCGAAACTTGGCCCCCCTCAATTATATATATATATATATAGAGAGAGAGAGAGATCTTCATGTTTTTGAGCTCGTAGTTCTCAACTTATTTTTCTTAAATTTTAGAGTTTGTAATTAATACATCTATTCTATGATTAGTCTAAGATTCATCAAGCCTACAAACTTTTGTCTTTTGATTTGTTTTAGTTTTGTGAGAAAAACATTGTGGACTTTATTAAAAAAAACGCAGTAATACTATGTACACAAATAATTAATTATGACAATCAACTACAGACTAAATATAAAAATTAAATTTTAACCATTCATTTATACTGAAATTTACTACACTTATCAATTTCTATATAAATATATGGCAAGAATTAACGTTTTATAGTTTATATCGTTTGAGGGGGATTAAGTTCCGATCAAAACTACGTGGAGCACACGTGGAAAGCCGTACAGCGCAGTGATCCACGTCAGCACAGCACATTCCTCAGTATATCCATATCAGCTCGAATAAGTGGTATATCTGAGCTCTAGAAACTTCAAGACATAAGTCCCGAACTCAGGGAGAGCTCGGTCCCAGCTCCCGAAGACATGGTGCTCGGGTCCGTCATGAAGGACGCTCAGCATCCATGGCCGAGCAAGACAAAATGGTCTAAACCCTGGGTCGAGCTGGACGGGTGATATGGAGAACCGTGTCCCACAATACGCATATCAGCAAATTGATCTGCTGATGATAAAAGGATGAACCAACCCTAGGGCTAGGAGGACAAAACGTGTTGACTTAGCCTAGACTAGACAAGGTCTGTGTGCTGATGGACAGCTTGACATGACAAAAGGTACTTGAATAAAGATCTTGCAGAGATATCTAATGATGGCACTGATAAGCCACTATCAAACCATTGATTGCTACACATTGATCAGAGAGAAGAAGTAAAACCCGACCTGCTCGGGACGGGTCAAATTCCATGAGCGGGTCAAGTATTTTTCTACTTATAAATAGCTAACATTCTCAGAAAAAAAAGGAAGAATCTCTTTCACTAAACCAAAACTCTGTCAAAATTCTCTCTCAAGTTCTTCTTACTTTCTAAAATTCATTGCCTGACTTGATCGCCAGAGGGTCCACCGGTATAAAGCCACCGGCGGGCATCTCACCTCTTTCTTGTGCAGGCACTCACGTGGCATTCTCCCCGGACATCACTGCAAGCTTAGACGGGACCAATAGATCTCTATCCTGATCCTCTACAATTATCATCACTGCTTTCCCACCAAAATCGATCAATACAAGAGCACAAAGATTTGCATAGCTCTTGGGGATTCATAAAAGATTGCATAGCATATGTAGGTAGAGCAAGACTCCTCTTTTGGTTTCAGTTTTGTAGAATTGGAATTAATCTAGAATCCCAATGTCATAGAATATAAACTTTTCTCGCTTGTCTTGATTTTTATTTTCTTCTTCCTCCTTCAAAATCTATGCGGCAGCCTGATATTAGATTTCTTACTTTTTGGGTTGCATTCATTGGGTTCATTTTTTAGGAAACCTGTAGATTGTTTTCCCTGTTTTCTGGTAGGGCTCCTTCTTTAATTTACAGTGGCCCTTTTACAATGCTGCTGAATGAAAAATTGTGTAATAGTTTTCAAAGATTCTTGGATCTATCAATTAATACTCTCTGGTACGTTGAGCAGGGGAAAAAAATGGCTACTCCAACAAGAATTGGTCTTGCTGGCCTTGCTGTCATGGGCCAAAATCTTGCCCTCAACATTGCTGAGAAAGGATTCCCTATTTCTGTCTACAACCGAACCACATCAAAAGTTGATGAAACAGTTGAACGAGCCAAACTGGAAGGAAACCTGCCTGTGTTTGGCTTTCATGATCCCGAATCCTTTGTTCACTCAATCCAGAAACCTCGTGTCATAATAATGCTTGTTAAGGCCGGTGCACCTGTTGACCAAACCATCAAAACTCTTTCGGTGTATTTGGAGAAAGGCGACTGTATCATTGATGGCGGAAATGAGTGGTATGAGAACACAGAGAGGAGGGAAAAAGCCACGGCTGAGTTGGGTCTTCTTTATCTTGGAATGGGAGTTTCAGGTGGTGAGGAGGGTGCTCGGAATGGGCCCTCTTTGATGCCTGGAGGTTCCTTTGAGGCCTACAAGTACATAGAGGATATTCTTCTTAAGGTTGCTGCTCAGGTTGACAGTGGCCCTTGTGTTACTTACATTGGGAAAGGTGGATCTGGCAATTTTGTTAAGATGATTCACAATGGGATTGAATATGGTGATATGCAGTTGATTGCAGAGGCCTATGATGTCCTGAAGTCAGCTGGCAAGCTCTCTAATGAGGAATTATGCCAGGTTTTCTCAGAGTGGAACAAGGGGGAACTTCTAAGCTTCTTGATTGAGATCACTGCAGATATATTTTCAATTAAGGATGACAAGGGTGATGGGTATTTGGTGGACAAGGTTCTGGATAAAACCGGCATGAAGGGTACCGGTAAATGGACAGTTCAACAAGCTGCTGAGCTGTCCGTGGCTGCACCCACCATAGCTTCATCTTTGGACTCAAGGTTCCTCAGTGGGTTGAAGGAAGAAAGGGTTCAAGCTGCTAAGGTCTTTAAATCTAGTGGGATTAGCGACATCCTCACCGACCAAGCTGTTGACAAGAAGAAGTTGATTGATGATGTGAGGCAAGCACTTTACGCATCAAAGATATGTAGTTATGCCCAGGGAATGAATCTGATCCGTGCCAAGAGCACAGAGCAAGGGTGGGGCTTAAAACTTGGGGAGCTGGCTCGGATTTGGAAGGGGGGCTGCATTATTCGTGCTATATTCTTGGACCGGATTAAGAAGGCCTACGACAGAAATCCGGATCTTGCAAACCTTCTCGTGGATCCCGAGTTTGCATTAGAGATAATTGACCGGCAGTCCGCTTGGCGAAGAGTCGTCTCCCTTGCTATCAACTCGGGCATTAGCATGCCTGGTATGTCTTCCAGTCTTGCTTATTTTGACACGTACAGGAGGGCTCGGCTGCCTGCTAATTTGGTCCAAGCTCAAAGAGATTACTTTGGTGCTCATACTTATGAGAGGACTGATGTGCCGGGGTCTTTCCATACCGAATGGTTCAAGCTCGCCAAACAGTCGAAGATCTGAGTTTTGTTGTTTGTCATTTTCCATCAAAACCATTGCTATTAATCCTAATAATGTTTCCTTTTCAGACTGAAATTGGATATTTTCTCTGCTATTATGTGGTGTCTTTTTCTCCGAGGTTTAGAGTTTCTAATCTGGGGATCTTTCGATTTATGTTTCTTGTGAAAGTCTATTTTGTAGTACCTTTATCTACACAGAATCAATTACAGAATCAGTAGTTCTCAGCCATTTATTTGCTTCAACTCATAATACTTACAAATATATAGATGAATAAAATTATTTTTTGTGATTGGTTCTGTCCCTAAACCTTTTTATTCTTTTTGTATTCCAGTTTTATATTATATTTGTCCAATTTTGGGTTACATTTTCCAAAACTCATGCCATTTTTATTAGGGCGGGCATGGGGTGGTTCGGAACTCAACTTAGAACTATATCGATCAAAGTTGGTTTTGAAGATTTAAATATAGAATTGAACCATTCATGCCTAAGAATCAATCCAACTTAATCCGAACAAACTCGAGCCAAAATGGGTTCAATCAAAGCAAGTATTTTCCTTAATAAACGTCTTAACAATAAATGTCTTATTCCATAAATAATTTAAACCTTTCATACAAAATGTCAAACAGAGCAACTTTTAGGAGTGTAAAAATAGCTCGAGCCCGACGGAGGTTTGAAACCTGCACGAAGCCCGTCACTGTTCAGGCTCGACCCGTACTATTCATGAGTTGGGCTTGGGCCGCATCCCCAAGCCCATGGGCCGGACTGCCCAGCCCGCTCACCATTCCCGCCAACGGTCACAGCTTTTTGAAATCTGTGTTTTTTTCTTCTGATGTTCAGGTTTAATTCAGTTAAATTCATATCCATAAAGAATCAATGCAGTTAAACCTTCAATTCTTGGGTTTTCGTATGTGCTGTTTTTGGATTGGCATTTTTTACGTTAACATATTTTTTTACCTTAACTTAAAATTTAAAAACTTATTATAAATTTATTTTAATATGTTCAAATTTAACTTAAGATTTAAAAACAAATAATATAATAAATTTATTAATAACTTAAAATTTAAAAACAAATACGTAAATAAACTATAAACTTATTAATTTATAATATATAAATTAATAAATTATTAATTAAAAATTTACATAATATAATAAACTTTAAGTTTTTAATTTTTAATTTAACTTAATTTTAAACTAATATAAAAAAAAAAACCTCAAACCTGCCCGAGACCCACCCAGAGGCCCGGGCCCGAGGCCCGAGCGTATAGCCCAAGCCTGAACCCTTTACTCTTAAGGTCTGGGCCGATCTTGAAAAAAAAGCCCGATCTAGTCCAAAAATTTGGCAGGAGTCCGCCCGGCCAAGTCCAAATTACATACCTAACACAATTATAGTTAAGAAAACAAGTAAAGAGAATAATTTTTTTATGATATTTATATCATCAAATCTCGGGTTGTTGAGAACTAAATTGACAAAAAAATTTAAGACTCATAATCAATTTATTACTTGACAAAGTCGAACTAATTCAATCCATATAGACCGAATTAAATTAGTTCACCAATTTTTTGAGCCCCTAGTTTTTAACACACTCAGCATTCTCTTGCTCAATGGTAGAATTCTAAACGCATTATTACTTGTACCCGCACTAGCCCTTCAGAAAAGAAGAGGCTTGTATCAGGTTTGGGCTCCATTTGATAACGGGGGTGTTTGGCAAACTATTGCAAGAAATTTTTAATTTTTTATTATTAATTTTAGTTATAAGTTATAATTTATTTTAAATATTTATAATTTTTGTTACAAGTTATAATTATTTTTAGTTATAATTATTTTTTTTTTATTTTAACTACAAATTATAATTTTTGCTACAAGTTATGATCTATAAACTACTAATTTGAGACTTGAAAACATTGATTTAGAGTTTGAACTTTTTTTCTAATAAAAAAAGTTAGATTAATTTGACAAAAAAAGTTCCAAAAAAATATACTTTTAATTTTTTTTTGTTTTTATAGACGAATCATAAAAAAGTATAAATAGACAGATTTCTCTCTTTTATATATTTAATAATAATTTAGGGAGATCAAGTTTCGACTGAAGCCATGTGGGGTACACGAGGAAGGCCGTACAACGCAGCAGCCCACGTCAACACGGCACATTCCTCGGCATATCCATATTAGCTCGGGCAATAGGCCGAGTTATACAATGGTATATCCGAGCTCTAGAGATTTTAAAGCGTAAGGCCCGAGCTCAGTAAAAGTTGGACCCTCTAAATCCCGAAGACATAGTGCTTGGCATCATTATGAGGAATGCTCGGCATTTATAGCCGAGCAAGACAAGGCGCTTGAACCCTAGGCCGAGCTTGATGGCCGATATTGAGGATCGTGTCACACGATATGCGTATCAGAAAAATGATATGATGATGAGAGATCAGTAATAAATAAACCAACTCAGGGGTAAGGTCGTCAAATAGGGATGGCTTAGCCCTAACCCAAGTTAGGCCTGTAATTTAGTCCAAGCTAGATCTAAATGTTGAAAGACATCTTGACATGACAAAAGACACTTGTAGAAAGATCTTGTAGAGATATTCAATAATGCCACCGATAAGTCAACATCAAACCATTAATTGCTATGCATTGATCAGAGAGAGGAAGTACAACTCGACCTGTTCGGGTCGGGTCAAACTCCACAAGCAGGTCAGATATTTTTCTACCTATAAATAGCCCACAATTTCATATTGAAAGATATGCTCTCTTTACTAAACCAAAATTCTGTAAAAATTTCTCTCAAGTTATTCCTTCTCTTTAAAATCATTTGCCTTACTTGATCGTCGGAGGGTCCACTGGTATAAAGTCACCGACGGACATCTCACTCCCTTCTTGTGCAGGCGTACACATGGCATTTACTCCTGACATCATAACCAGTTTAGACGGACCAATAAATCCAATCCTAATTCTCTACAATAATAATAATAATAATAATAATAAGTAAAGCATGTGGTTGCCAAATGAATCCTTGTTACGTCATCATATATAGATTCTTTTAAGGGAGATGTTTCAGTCTAAATGGACCAGATGAGTTTAATTTTGTTCATTCTGGGTTTAAAATTGACTTTTTTGTGATAATTTGAATTATTTATTTTATTATTATTACTTTTTAGTGTATAAATTATTTGTGCAAAATGATATTAAATATATAAACAAAGTATATTTTCATGAAAAAATTAAACAATCTCTAGACCTGGTAGTTATTTTTTTAAAAACATATTTTGTTTGTATATGATATCTTATCAACTTTATTTTTTGAATATATATATATATATATATATATATATATTATATAATATGAATAATAAAATAAATGATTATATATAATTAAAAAAT
>JAOTRH010000002.1:2510076-2520432 GCA_034768845.1 Heliamphora exappendiculata
ATATTTAGGTATTTACACTGCCATCCCAAACTTTTATGTTCTATTGATTTATATAGGGCGCCTCGAATACATCAGCTGTAACAGAAGCTCTTGATTTGGATTTTTGGGAGACTGAATGCCCCTCTGATTGCACATTCAGACTTCTTAGAACTGTGAAGATGACAGATATGTTTGGTGTGCCACATGAAATGAAATTCATCAAATTTTTACTTAGAAACTCTCCAGTGCTTGAGATCATGAGCATTACCCCTAGTGCGTATGTTACTGATGGAAGATTGAATATGTTGATTGACTTGGTGAGGTTTCGACGGGCTTCTGCACGGGCTGAGATTATCTTCCTCCAAGATTAAAATGTAAACTGCTTTTTCTTTTGTAAAGTCTCTTTGTTTCCTATTTGTTTTCTTTCTTTTGACTAGAGTGTTGGGCTTTTATTTGCATTCATATTGGCCAAGTTGTTGTAAACTGATGAAAATTAGATATTAATGACAAGGTTTACAATGCATGCAAAATCTACCAATCCAACTATCTAGCCAATACTAGTTTTTTTTTTTTCAGTTGTTGCTTCTCTTTTATTGTTCTTTATTTTTATAGACTAATTTGGAGAAAAAAGAAAAGGAAATTTGGCCATAACACAGTAAACACTACACTACACATCCACAGTATATTAGCATGAGTTGTAATGAATCATGTGATTGGGAACCATGTTTTTTGCCATCTCTGATACTCTGACTGAAAAATCAAATTGGACAATGTTATATGTTGATGTGTTATGTATTAATTTTAATCGGATCTTGGGTTGAATGGATCCCGCAAATGTTTCAGCATCGGGAAGGCTAGTGGGAAAGACAAGGCTGCTACAGCTAGACAATTTTTATGAGATTCTCATGAGTACCATTTTTGTGGGACTAAGAAGGAAAAGACATACAGAATTTCTTTTCACTACATTTTCTGTAGAAATTACTAGAGGCTTAGGAAACTGTAAGAGAAAGGATTGGACAGAATAGTTGAGCCCCCGCTTCATTTATGTTCTGTTTGGATCTCGGATTTTTATAGAAAATGAAGTAGAAGAAGATAGGAATCTTCCTTTTGTACATTATCAAATAAAGTAGAAAAAGATAGGAATCTTCCTTTTGGACATTATCCTTTTGCTATAAAATCCAAGATCCAAACGCGGCCTTAAGATTAACAGTTTAGTTTTCTGATGAAATTGCTTCCAAGCCCAAAGAAGCGTAGTGGCCCACCATGCCTGTTTATGATGCTAGTAACAAACTTTCAATAGGAAGCTGAAGTTACAGAGTAAGAGTGAACAAATCTCCATGGAACTCCCAAACTCAGTGCTATTTTTTTCGAGAACGTTATTCTTACAAGCCCCAGACAACTCAACAATACAAAACGAAGTAAAATTTAAAAAAAAAAAGGAACTAGTAAATGTCGGTATCTCAAATTGGATTCTGTACAGTCAGAAGTTGCCACCACTTTTCAGAACTTGAATATGATGCTTACTATTCAATAAAATTCACTTCAAGACAATGTCCTCATGCTTAATACTTCTTTCTTCTCTTGAGAAATTTTCATTACCGGGGTCCCGAGAGCTCCATTGCTTGGACTAGCAAGGAGGAGTCATCTGTGATATCTGAGTATCGCTCTGATGAGGAGAAATCATTTGCTCTGTAGCTGGTTGCCTCGGCTCTCTGAGAAGCTTCCCATTTCTCTGCAAGTCCATCTCCTTCGAGCATTCTAACCACTTCAGACATCTTGGGCCTGTGACTCGGAAGATATTGGGTACACAGGAGAGCCACCTGTACCATTTCCTCGAGCTCAATTCGATCATAGTTGTTTTTGAGGTCCTTGTCAACAAGGGTATCAAGTTTCTTTTCCAGGTGAATTTTCTTGACCTGCAATGATCAAAGGGAATTTAGAGTTACAGAATAGCTAAGAATTTCTTCTAAATGTCCAAGTAAACATTTTTCTATTGCTCACCCAATCAAGCATTGCTCCTTTCTGGTTTGCTGCTTTCCCAAATTCAAGAGCTCTTTGGCCAGAGATCAATTCCAGCAGGAGGATTCCGAACCCAAAAACATCTGTTTTTTCTGATGACTGGCCTGTCGAGAGATACTCTGGAGCTATATGCCCCACAGTTCCTCTAACAGCTGTCGTGACGTGTGAATCCCGGTGATCCAAAAGCTTTGCCAACCCGAAATCTCCAACCACTGCCTCACAGTAATCGTCAAGCAATATATTTGCAGCCTTCACATCCCTGTGAATGATCTTGGGATCACACTGCTCATGCAGGTATAGCAGACCCCTTGCAGCACCCAACGCAATTCTTTTCCTAGTACCCCAATCCAAAGCCGGTTTGGCTGCAAAAGAGAGAACTATGAATCCAAGATTCAAGTACTAAAACTTTCTGTTGCGGTGTCAAAATGGTTAGTGTTGATTGTTCTTTCACCTTTTAGACGGGAAGCAACGCTCCCATTAGACATGTAGGGGTACACCAAAAGCCTTTCGGTTGAAGTCATACAAAACCCGTAAAGCCTGAGGAGATTCCGGTGCACTGCTAGGCTGATCATCTCCACTTCTGTTTGAAACTGGATCTCCCCTCCACTGGCATTTCTATCCTTGAGCCTTTTTACAGCAACAACAGTCCCATCTTGGAGATACCCTTTGTACACATTGCCGAAACCACCCTTCCCGATTATGTTCTTGCTGCTGAAGTTGTTTGTTGCGGTCTGGAGTTCTCTGAACTGGAACCTCTTCAAGTTTCCAAGGCATAGTTCTTCGCGATATTGTTCTGAAATTTTAAAGAAAGGTTTGTTCATGAATGAGACAGGCTACCTAGGATCTGTCAAGGAAAATTGTTTGTGCTTTCATTTTTGTAAAATCATCGTTACCAACCATTAATATCGAAGAATATTTGCTGGTTGTGTCTTTGCCTCCACCAGATAAGAAAACCAAATCCAAGAATTAGTAGGCAGATGCATCCAAGGCTTGTCCCAAATGCTAAGGCAACTTTGTGATCTTTAGGTCTCCCAGAAGGTTGAGAGTCTTGTAAAGGAAAGGCAACAACAAATCATGGTAAGGTAAATGCATTATGCTTGAATAAACAGATATTTGAACATACAATTCTTTACAAACAACTAGTGAAAATCTTGAACTCAGTGAAAAGAATTAGAAGGTAACAGTAAGTAGTTGAAAGGAATTTGACTAGAAATAGACAGGTAGGACACATTAGAACTTTGAAGAGGTCAAATGAAAGATCATATTGAAGTTCAAAACATGATGTTTGGAACAGAAACAGCAAAGATAATTTTGAAAATCGTATGATCCTGAAAGTCTAGTGCTAAGTTCTTTACTCTGTGCATTATTGAAGGGGTAAAAAAGTGGCATTGCTGTTGTTCCACTGCAGTCTTGCTCGGTCCCGGTTGCACATATCATCGGGTTTCCCAGAAGGCTGTGCGAATGAAAGGGAATAGTCAAGAAAAAAAAAATTGTGTTCCAACCTCTGACTTCAAGGCAAAACAATTGTGAAAGGGTAAGAATCAGGAACTGACTTGAATGTTTTAGCAAGAAGCCTTGGTACAGGACCACTCAAATTATTGAAAGACAAGTCCCTGAAACATGAAACAAAGCCAACTTAAAATATTTCACAAATACGAACCTTTTCTTTTCTTTTCTTTTCTTTCCATTGGTGAATTTCAACTATCAAGTACCAATTCCCATGGACAAATTAGCAAATAAGCATTAGTTGGAAAAGGTTAGAAGAGATTTACAGAAATGCAAGCTGGGTCATGTTAGCCAAAGGCGAAGGAATTGCTCCTGAAAGACTGTTATTGTTTAGCCTCCTGATCACAATTCAAGAAACCTCCGTAAGAATCATATCAATATCGATAAGAGGGTTCCTGACTCAACAATTTTCAGAAAGAAAGAAAAAATTCAGCAAAACAGAATTTTTAAATGCGCATGTAACTGTTTTGATGCTTACAGGTATTGAAGGCTTTTCACATGGGCTAGAGATGAGGGAATTTCCCCAGTAAAGAAGTTATTAGAAAGATCAAGTGTTTGTAGTTTTGGAAGCAACCCAAGCTCAGTTGGAATAGACCCTGATACGTTGTTATTCTGCAGGAGCCTACAAAATCACCCCAAAATTCAACCATTTCAAGTAAAACTATTGGAATCAATTTTCTGGTTTTTTGGTTTCGATACTCACACAATCTGGAGATTTGTCAAGTTTCCAATGCTGGGCGAAAGAGTACCCGATAAATTCTGGCTTGGAGTTCCTCTGCATGAAGACCGATTCAAATTCTTCAGAAAACTCTTTGTATATCAATTTCATTTTCATTTTGGGATCCTCAGTTTTCTTGTATTCCATGGTAGGAAATTTCAGGTCTATAGTAAATTTCAGTTATGTTTGAAGAACTTACAGGCCAATGACTAGCTTATCAGCTGAACAAGTGACCATAGTCCAGCTACATGGATCAACAGCATCATCATCCCAGTTATCTAGAACACCATGAGGGTCTTTCAAGGAAGATTTGATGCCCATCAAAGCTTGAACTGGAATTCAGAATTAAAAGACCAAGAAGAAAGAAAGTATATTACTAACATAATTTCAGATCAATAATTCTTCATATAAGATCACAAGTAAATAAGTTACCAGAAACCGAAGAAGGAAAATTGAATTACCTTCAAAGTTGACACCTTTGGGGGAAAGCAAAGCAGCTGCAGAAGCCCAGAGGCTGGAGAAAGCCACAAAACACAGAACAGCATCCCTTCTTGTTACTCTCATTGATTTACAGGTTCAAAACCAAAGCCAGCAGGTACCCAGTTGCTAAAGTGGGCTTTGGCAAGGAAGGAAGCTGGTAAGGGGTGGTTTTGATGATTTCAACAAAACATTCAAAAGGGTTCTTTTTGTGTTATATATATATATATATTAGCGAATTGTTTGTGCTTAAAAGCACTATCAAAGGTGATCTGGCAGTGATGGTGCAACAAGGCTGCGCAACGATAGTGCATAGAAAGAATGAAAAATGAAAAGAATGATGAATGTGTTTGTCTTAGAGAAATATAAATTTAAAATGAATTTATTTGAACGAAGTGAGAGATTTAAAATGAATGTCTAACAAGAAAGACGAAGAAAATGAGGAATATGTGAGGTTAAAAATAGTTAAATGAATCTCTTCTCTAAATTTTTTTATGAAGAGTAAATTCAATATATTAAATAATATTTTTTAAGATGCGAGCTTTTGATTGCAGATCTAAATTTAAATCAATATCTCCCGATTTTTTCAAAATGTGTTATTAGGAGAGAGAATTTACTTTTCAAAAAAGAGAATTTTAGACCATAGAATTTAAGTTTGAATTAATTTTAGCTACTCTTTTCAAAATGTGTTAGAAAATAAACTATTTTATTATATATATATATACACAGATGCATATCCCATGCTAATGGCAATGGTACTATCCCCTCATGCTTATAATGCCAGAACTGCAGTCACTCACAGCTTCTGCCTGGCCCAACCACAACAACAACACAAAAAATAAGAGTAATAATAATATTTAAGCCTATTTTATATGCCTACTTATATAGCATAGTTGAAATTACTTATTTATCCCTTTAATAATAAAAAATTATTAATTATTCAACTATACTACATAAATAGACATATGAAATAGATATGTAAAGTAGGCGTAATAAATAGCATTACTAAAAAAAAAAATAAAGTTAGATTTTGGTAGCAAAGTGAGAAATAACATGCCAGCCACTTGCTGACAGCAAAAAGAAGGAAAGCAACTGATCAAGATGATAGAGAGAGAGTATTCCTTTAATCATTCATTGGTTCAGAAAAAAGGGGTCTCTTTAGAATTTTCTATGTTATTCCCTTCAATTTTCTAATACCTGTTAAGCAACTGTAATAGTTAATATTAACTAATTCATTTAAAAATCTATTGTGGGCCAGACATCAGACACGTCATGGCCAAACCTTGTGTTTCTATGATAATTATTGGAGGCTCCCACAATATTAATTATATAGCATTATTTATATGGTATTTTTATTTAAAGATGTAGCAAAAAAATATTTTAAGTAGAATTATATTGACCTATCTTTATTAGAACTGGTTTGTTATTTCAAACTGATGGGTTGGGATTGGATAAGAGGACAATTTTTATGTATGTTTGTATTGAGTGATTCAAATTAAATAGCAAGTCAAATTCTGAACTATTCATGAGATTATCAGTACTAAGATTTGGTACTATTATTACCACATTCTGAATTATCATCTCTTTTTATTTAACACAGTTGATATTTGTCACAAATTTCTATTAAAAAAGTAAAGAGAAGTTATCACCAGGACAGACTGATCGGGCGGTTTAGGAGTAATCGATTGATCTACTAGATCTGCATAGAAATTGAGAGCAATTAAAGAGATCGATAGACCGATCGAGCGGTTAAAAGATTAATCAATCGGTGGGTAGACCGATCGAGTAGTCTGTTCAGGATTGCATTTTATTTTTTGCTACCAGAGTTGCGGCTATTGTTAGTTTGACCTAGTATATATGAGATTATGATAGACATCCTAGGAGGAGAATAAGAGAATTAGAAATACATCAAAGAGGCTCATAAAAAGACTAGAGACTGTAGTGAGAAGCTTAGATTTGATACTACAAAGAAATTGAGTGAGTTCTTTGTAATTCTTATTGTTCATAATGGATTATTCATTCTCGTGGTGAACGTTAGCAGCCAACCGAACTACGTATGTACTTGTTCTTATAATTGTTCTATTTTTTTATTTTCTTTGTATGAATTAAAATCAACGTGGGTATCCGCTCCCTAATCAATTTTGAGGGATTCATGTGTTCAAATCTTAACAAACGCCAATAATAACTATTACAATTTTTATCTCTTTTTTTTATTAACTATAACTAAATATGAATTAAATTTTTCACAATATACATAATAGAATTCTAACAAAAAAAAATACATAAAGGAACTCGAAATTTGAATTGGAGGGTGAGAATTTAACTTTGTGATTCACATGCCACACTTAGAAGTGTATTTAAACTTTTTATTTTAAATTTTATGTATTTTTTAAAATTTGTGAAAGAATTGTATATATAATTATGTTAACCTTATTATGCATTTAAATTCTATGCATTTTTTTGTAACTTAGTCTGTGTTTGGATTCATTTTTTTAGTAATTTTTAAATTTTTTAGTTTTTTTTATAAAAAAGTATGTGTCAAATCATATAAAAAAAGTATTAAAAAAATAGAAAAAGAATTTAATAAGTCAAATCAATTAACTTTTTATGACCTTTAAACCAAAAAAATTTAAAAAATAAATTAGTTCAAACACAAGCTTAGTATTTTGAGAATACTTAATTATTTTTCCTTGATTTTCACGAATACACTTACTTGTACATTGAGAGAGACAGAGAGTGTACTGTGTGCTGCCATGGAATTTTGCATTGTTTTGCTCAGCTTGTACTGTAGAGTGCATAGCCTCTGGCTCTGGGAATCCAACATTCCCAACTCTTTAAAATCTCATGCTCCACTTTTCGAAAAGATATTGTTGTCACCCAATTTATTGGAGTATTTTAGTTACAATTTTTATTTCCAAAAACTCTGTATAATTCTGTACTAATACCGAGAGATTAGGTCCTCTTTTAAGATAATTTTTTATTTATGTATTTAGTTTAGTTTATTTTATTTTTTAATAAAAAAATTTATCGTTTAGTCGAAGTATTGTACTTTTCGACTCTTCTCATTAAGATAAATAAATTAAAATATAAAAAAAGTTTTAAAAAGAACAAAATAAACTAAAATAAGCTAATAAATTAAATTTAATGTTATTTATTTTTGTATTTAGTGATTTTTTTTCATCTTTTCATTATTTTTTTTTATTTTTTTGAATCTTCTCATTAAGACTATTCGAAAAAATAAAAAACTTGGTCCAAAAAATTAAAAAAAGTAAAATTTCTGCAATTTAACCCAAACAGAGCTATGTAACAGTAAGTTTTTATATGATTATTTATATAACACAATTGACCTTATTATTTTTACAACTGTTATTATTTCCCTACTTATTGTGTTAATTTAACATAAAGAGAAAAGGATGAAAAAAAAAGAGTTGGAAACTCATCCCATAAGAAAAATCACAATCAAAATGTCATTTTTTTTTCTTCGTTAAACTCCACTCCTGCTGTATTATTTATTTATTCTTCGTACCAACTTCTTAAATTGTCGTTAACCACCATTAAAGACAAATCGTCTTAAACTCAAAAGGTTAAAAAATTTTAATTAAAAATTTAAATTTTTTTACTAAAGACAAAAATAAATAATATAAAATTTGGCTTATTAACTTATTTTTGTTTTTTCTAAATTATTTTTTATATTTTGATCAAAAGAATTTATTTTTTTAACTCGTCTTGATAAAAATAGTTAAAAATTAAAATAATTTAACTAAATGATAAAAAAAATCATTAGAAACAAAAATAAGTAATAAGCAATTTTCCCAAAGAGGGCCATATCACAATTTTTTTTTTTTTTCAAATTTTTAATTTAGGATTAGGTTCTCTTTTTTTTTGTAGTAAAATTAGTTTTAGCCCAATTCAATCTTTTTTATTATGACTAGTCCCGTCTTAATTTTAATTTTTTAAAATACCCATAAATCATATCTTTAAGAATAATTTTGACCAAATTCCTTTCTAAATGGGAATAAAAAATTATATCCCATAAATCTCTCCTAAATTTCTTCCAAAATCTCTTCAAAAGTTTCTCTTCAAAATTTTGCGACATAATCACCACAATCCTAACTCTATTGTCGTCTTTATCCTCTGTCGGCGTTGTTTTTGTCATCGATATCGCAAAAATATAACATTAAATCATGAGATGTATTCTAAAAATTGTACTGTTGTTTCAACGTATTACTTTTGATATAACTGATAAATGTATCAATATAATACAGACAGAAAAATGCACTATTATTTGAACTGATAAATGTAGTAGTTGAATATGTATTCTGAAAATTACACTATTGAAATAACTGATAAATGTATCAGTAGAATACAAATTTAAAAAAGTGCACTATTATGTGAACTAATAACTGTATCAGTTGAATATGTATTCTGAAAATTGTACTATTAGAGTAGCTGATAAATATATCATTTGTTGTCCGAATGTATAACTTGCACTGTTGTTGTAACTAATATATTTATCTTTTGAGTTTAAATTATAAAATTTTATAAAACTGTTAAAAGCATCATATCAACTTTCAAACATATGAAACATAAACTTATTAGATACTCTGATAAATGTATCAAATGTATTTGAATTCAGAAAATTTTACATTCGTTCTAACTGATAAATATATTAGTTTATTTCGTATTCAGAAAAATTTACTATTGTTTCAACTTATAAATGTGACGGAATAAATTCTCAAAAATATCTCATATATGCTTAACTAAAATCACCATAATATTTTATCATGTAATTATACAAAAAAATAAAAAATTTAAAATAAAACCAATATGAACTATATTGAATACATGAAATCACAAAAACATAAAACGTTCCAAAAAAGAACAAATATAAACTACCTTCAAAACATAGAGACTGAATCATTTGAGAAAAATTGATTTCATATCCACAAATCAAAAAAAATGTTGAAAAAAATAATAAATTTCATATCCATAAATGGACAATTTTACATTTTTAAAACCAAAAAACTCAAAATTAAAACAATCCAATTTAACAACAACATATGCATACCAGTAAAAATCTGGAGAGCCTTCGAATTGTAGACGTGAATAATACTTTGAGTATAACGAAATGGTAATTAACAAATTGAAAAATGAGTTAAAATCTATTACAAGTCCGGAAAATTAGTTAATTTTCAGTTTTCAACCAAATCGTTTGATACTTTCGAATTTTAATGAGTTTTGATGAATTTTGATGTGCCTGCGTCCAAAAATATTCTCTAAACATAAAAATATATCTGCCTAATTAAATTGTAAGATATTGTACAAATTAACATTTGTGAAACTGATACCTAAAACCAAATGGAATATAATATTTTTCATAAACAAAATGATAAGTCAAGATGATCCTATGATTAGTGTGCATCCTAGAATCATAGAGATTAAATGCAAAATACATCATTGGTTTCTATATAGGATAATGCATCTTATAATTAAGGCATTTAAAATGAAAATGAAACACCGGTTAATAAAGGGCATGTTAGACCCAAAAAAAATCATATATAAAATTTAAATAAAATGACTAAATTCAATACAAAAAATAGTTGGGACTAAAACTCTTACATACTTCTAAAATTGGACTAAAATTCAATTAATCCTTT
>JAOTRH010000002.1:2520532-2541023 GCA_034768845.1 Heliamphora exappendiculata
CTTCTATTTCCTTGAAATCTAAAGAGAACTAAATCAGACATGATGGAATCCATTACCCTCCCAAGTGAATCTCATCAAGAAAACATTATAAAATTTGGTACATGCACTAGAGAAGATAACATAAAACATTTAACTCATTTGATATTGTAGGCATGTAAAATTTAGTTAACCCCAATTGACTCTTGTCACAATATCCGAAAATATAAAAAAATTATTAGCAAATTAAATATTGCCATATGGTAAAAGGGGCCTCAATTAAAATTACATGAATGGTCCAATTGCATGTCGCCACGTGTAAAATAATATAGTTTTTACCATGATAAGCCTTCGGCTCAAATGCTAATTAAATTAAGCCACTTGGCTCATGGACCTACATAAGAGGAAAATAAATATTTTTTCTAAATTAAATTAAAGTAAATGATTATCTCTTTAAAATAAATAAAATGAGATAATTATGTTACTAAATAGTTTTTTCTTTTTTTTCTCGGCAAATCTTGCACCTGATAAAGTTTGAACTCCCAACTTCTCATTTGAAAGGTTAATACTCATATTATTGAGCCAAAAGCCACTTGGTAAAATAGTTCTCTCTTTAAAAAGAGACATTAACGTGCGGTATGAATGATGACCAACTAAAGCTACAAAATAGAAGAACCAAAGGAGCCAAATAAGTTGAGGATTATAAGAAGAAGAAATAAGCCAAGTCCTTAGTAGTGGAAGAAATTGTAATTATTACTATATCAAATCTTCGGAAGTGTTGCAAAGAACTAGATGATGGACGCATTGAAACTGTGATTAAAACAGTGCTAAAATGAAGCAAAGGATAGCTCTGGTTCAGCTATGCAAAACCACAGAAGTTCACTTCCATCAGTTCCTTGTTTCCATAATGTTAGACTATTGAATATCGATTAAGAGGTAGTTAAAAGATTGCCTGGTGATACATAAATCTCCACCAATTTGGTGTCCTTTCAATGGAACTTTTACGGCCGACTCCAATTGGTGTGAAATTCTTAGACAATATAGCAGTTACTGATGTTCGGCTGACAGATATGAGATGTCACACAAACATAGAGAGTTTTGATTGAACTTGAATAAATTATAGTCATATCTTCGCATCATCATGACCCTCAACAAGCTCAGCTTTATTACAGAACCCCCTCGCTCTCCCTTTTGTTTTCTTGAAATCTAAAGAGAAAACTAATTAAGACATAATGGAGTCCATGACTCTCCCAAGTGAATCTCATCCAGAAACATTATAAAATTTGGTACATTCACTAGAGACGATAAAATAGAACATTTAACTCATTTGATATGTTTTGGGAAGCCTAAATTTTTTAGCTTGCAAACATACAAGCGACGACATAGCAATCTTCGTGTTTTTCATACTCAGCAGCATTAGATCACTCTACTCCTAAAAGCTAAAACATATCTTTTCCAACTCTTGGCCCCTTCCACTAGTTGGACAAGTCTTTTAAAATGTACCTCTGTGTTGAGGCTTTCCAAGTATGTGCATGTCTTCGAATATGTGTTTACCTTCATGTTAAGAACTCTAAATATTTTTTCTCAGCAAACAAGAATTAAAGAATAGAAAAAGGAAGAATGAACCACAGAGATGATAAAAGGACAATTCTTGTCAACAAAGCAATGGAATATCTTTTGTATAAAGACAATAGCTTACAACCACCACGTATGTTTCTTCGGAGAAAAACCAATAAAATTCCTATCCTGGTGATTTGGTCGAAACGTGAAGGTGACAATTCGTAACAATCTTTCACACCTGTCTGAGACAAAATGTTATCTACTTCACCCATCACATGCGTAAGCACTCATAAACGCGCGCTCACATGACTAGTGCATCGTTTTATTCTTTTTAAGTTGACTTTAAAAATACCTCGTACTATCGAGGTTCAAAATTTTACTTTCCCATACAATTCACAATTTACAACCTTAAAGTGGCAACGTCCTCATCACGCTACCAACGACATTCCATTGACTAGCAATGTGAAATAGCACAGAGTCTTCCATAATACTAAGGCTCGACTTTGATACCAAATTTGTATCGTTAATTCATCACCGAACAGTACAATAATATGTATTTTGTCTGCCACACACAATGTATGCACAAATACACGCACATTCACATAACCAACACGCGACTTTGATCTTTCCAAGTTGTTTTGCAAAAAAGACTTGTACTAAAAATTTCGGTGTCCTTTAATGCAATGTGAGACTGAAGTATTACAGTGGTAAACAATAAACACCACCTTTTCAAAAGGCAAATTGAAAGCGGTGGTCCTATAGCTGCTCTGGGGTAGGGCTTCCCTTCAATCCCCATATCAAGAATAGCATTTACACACTGGGCTTAAGGCATTTACACACTGGGCTTAAGGCATTTACACATTTGAGTTGAAATGATCCATGTAAACAATTCTTGCTTAGATTCACAGTTCCAATAGATTTAAGGGCTTACAGCGAAATGTTCAAAAAAATAAGTTTTAACGCGCAAAGTTCATTAAAAAAAAATTAACGCGCGAGATCCAATTGCACGATTTCTCTCAAAAATACCCTCCAAACAGATAAATTTATCTGTTTTGTATAACAAACAGATAAATTTATCTGTGTACTTTACAAATGTTTTGGAAGGCACAGATAAATTTATCTGTGCTCTTTACATATGTGTTCCTTACACATGTGTGTAAAATACACAGATAAATTTATCTGTATGCCTTACACATGTTTTGAAAAGCACAAATAAATTCATCTGTGTTTCTTAAATATGTATGTATGTGTTCCTTAAACATGTGTGAATTTACCTGCGTTCCTTAAACATGTGTAAAGCACACAGGTAAATTTATCTGTGTGCCTTACACATATTTTGAAAAAGAACAGATAAAGTTATCCGTGTTCTTCATACGTGTTTTGAAAAAGTACAGATAAATTTATCTGTTCTAGGGTATTTTTGTTCCAAAAGGATCTTACGCGTTAAAATTTTTATACGAATGGACCTTGAGCGTTAAATTTTTTTATGCTGGACGAAAAAGGGTAAACGGTCTATAAATTGGACTATTCATTAATTTTTCGTAGATTTAAAGAGTAAAATAGAGAGAAATCAATGAAACCATGTACATCAGAGATTAGTTCTCAAATTTAAACTAGGGGTGTGCGCGGGCTGGGTTGGGTTGGAACTAATGGAGAAAAAAATTTCAACCATCTCACATTTACCGAGTGGCTATTTTTTTAACCTACCGTCAACACACATTGCCAAAACTAGCAGGTTGAATGTAGTTTTTTAACGATTTCAACATGCAGTTTAAGTGGTTTAGTGGGTTGAAAATTAAGTTGTAAAACTTAAATATTCTTTTAAAAAATAAGAAATTTATTACAATTTTTTTAAAAATTATATTTAACACTTCAAACAAAAGGCCAACTAAAAATAACAATAGTCCTTTAATAATAATATTAATAATATAATTAAATATTTTTAATAATAACATTTATAATATATACTTATTGCAAAAAAAATGTTCGCAATGTATGAAGCACTAATTAATATTATAAATATTTAATTTATTCCTTATAAATTACTAAAAAAATTATATAAATGTAAATATGTATATGAGTTTGAGATCGCCAAATATTGGAATACAATAATTATTATATACTATAGGTAGGTTGGGTTGGCTTAATGATTGATTAAAAAAATATAATCCGTAATTATTTTACTTTACTTAATTTTTTCTTTTAAACCTACCTAACTCAACCCACTCTCCATTCGCTCATATAAATTGTACAAGTTGATGCAAGTCAACAAATTAGAGCAGGTTAATCAATTGTCTGCACATCTCTAATTCATGCCACACATTTATATAGAAGAAGAAGAAAAAGAATTGTCAAAGAGCAAACTAAGCAGGGGTGTGCATGTATTGGTGTCGTCGATTTTAAAGGTTTAATTTTGGGATCAAAATCCTCTCAAAACTAATGAAAAACCCTTTAAGACCTAATTTTGTAGGTTTAGAATAGATCCATAAGAATGAGTTGAACCGTTCATTTCGTAGGCATCGCAGAAAAAAAAAATATTTATGTAAAAATTCAAATTAATTAGATATCCAAAAGTACATGAAAAATAGCATTTTGCCTTACAAAATGTAATTATTTAAACTTAAAAAGTCAATTTTAAACCAAGACACTATTTTCTTAAAAAAGATACGATTTGTTTATATACCTATTAATTTCCAATCAAATTGAATTTTTGCTTGAGAGCCGTACAAGATGAAGAATTTGAATCATTATTGTGAACTCATTTTAAACTCATAAAATAGAATTTTGAGGAGTCTTGATATTTATTAATATTTAGAGGAGCTTGACCCTCAGTGTCACTACATAATATGACAAATGAATTTTTAAAAATAAAGGATATTACAAAAAACGGAACAAAAGAAACTAAGAGTGAGAATTTCTAACACGACACACAAAGCGAGAGGGTTAAGGTCAATTATTTCGATACGAAATTAAAAAATAACACGACCCGTTAACAAGTTTAATAAATAGATTGGGTTAGTGTTAAACTTGTATAACTCGAAAATAACTCATATAACACGTTTAATTTTCGTGTCAATTCAAAAGACGGCACGAACCCGAAATCCGTTAAAAACACGTAAATAATCCAGTTATATATGTAGAGGCCGTAAATTAAATTTTATTATTTCAATTATTTTATTAATTAACTGCTTTAAGTTTATTGTTTTAATTGTGACCACAAAAATTTAAATCACTTGTAATAATGTTATATGTAGTTTTCAGTTATTCATTAGATTATTACAATAACCTTGGTAATTTTCACATAATAATGGTAGTTTAATAATTTTATATTTTGTAAGAATATCGGATAATGGTATTTTAATAATTTTATATTTTGTAAGAATATTTTAATAAATGTATACTTTTAGGTATCTTAACACATTATAAGAGAAAATAAAAATAAAAATTAGGGCATCAAGCACCCATGCCATGCCTCCCCCCCTTTTCCCCTTCCATGTTTGCCTCCTCCCATATTCCTTCCTTATTCTTTTCTCTTTCACAATATTGTTACGCCGTCTTTCTTCATAGCAGCTTATACGTAAGGTATATTTTTCTCCTTCTCTTTTCTTCCATTGTAGTTCACAAAATTTTTTATTTTTTTATTTTTTTATTTTTTTATCAAAAAATTATTCCATTGAATTTTAAATCTTATTTGTAGATGTTTGAGAGCGATTAAATCACTTTATTAGAACTCTAGAGTTTCTACATCACCTTCCACCGTTATAGAATGTTGAAATTTTTTTAGATTTTTCTGAACTTTTCTTTTTAAAACTATTAAAGGTAGGGATTTTTATTTGTTTTTTTACTTACAAATGAGATGTATAATTATGATTAATATTTTTATGATTGTTGAATTGGTATTTTTGAGTGAAATTGAATTAGTTAGATTTAAATTTCTCAAAATTGAATAAATGAATTGAATTTTTTATTTTAAACTGTATTGTTGGATTTTTTTTAATGGTTGGTAACTAATTAATTGTATTAAGCTTTGAAAAAATTTAAGTTAACCTTGTTATTTTTTTAAAAAAAAATGTTATCATAAGATGGATGATCTTTTTAAACATTTTATACCTAAGACTTTAATTATTATTATTATGCCATAGTTATTCAAAATATCTACAAATGTCTGAAATTTCATATGAGTCATTTTTATTGAAATATGTATTTAGATGCAAAAAGTTTAAATTGAACATATTCTTGGTGAAAGAGTTAAATTTATTCTTTGGACAATCAATTCCTTGTAAAAATTAATATTCACTGCTTATTCATTTTAGAGTTCTTGATTTTTTGGGCAAACTTGTTACTATTATATCAGTATTTTTGTAGTTAACTTTTTGTAAATTTTTTTTCATCAATTGTTTGAACTATAGAGTTTTTTTTAGGAGCTTTCAGCCAAATATTCAAAAAAATAAATTTTAACGCGCAAGATCTTTCAAGAAAATTTTTAACGCGTGAGATCCAATCGCCTACGATACAGATAAATTTAACCCAAACAGATAAATTTATATGTAATTTATACAGATAAATTTATATGTTGACTTATTTTATGTAAAACAGAAAAAAATTTCTGTGTTATTTATACAGATAAATTTATCTGTACATTTTTAAAATATGTATCAAGTACACAGATAAATTTATCTGTACATTTTTAAAATATGTATCAAGTAGACATATAAATTTATCTGTCTTGTATAAATAAGCAGACAAATAAATTTATCTGTATAAAAAATACTATGCCTTTTTAAAATATTTATAAAGCACACAGATAAATTTATCTGTATGCTTATTTACGCAAGACAGATAAATTTATCTGTGTACCTTTTCAAAATATGTATGAAGCACACAGATAAATTTATCTGTATACTTATTTATGCAAGATAGATAAATTTATCTGTATTTTTTATACATATTTTAAAAATGCACAGATAAATTTATATGTTCTAAGGTTCAATTGGACCTCAAGCGTTTAAATGTTAAAAATTTTGTTGGTGAATAAAAAATAAAATCGCCGCTACTTTAAATACCTAAAACTAACTTTTCATATTTTTTTATGTATGGATTGATGTAATTTCTTTCTATGGAATTATTTTAATACTTTTTATAGATTATTTGAAATTTTTTATTTATTATAATTTATATAATTTTATTATTAAAATATATATAGAATTGAAAATGTAAATTTATTCTTAAACAAGTTATTAAACAAATTATAATAGATTAACATATTTATAAATAGTTAGTGTTAACATACCTAACATATTTAACTAAATAAATAAAATTATTGTTAAAAAATTTCTGACACAAATATGTTATAACACGACGCAACGCCCACGGCTAAAAGAAACTGCTTCATACTTGCACTGATTAAGAATTGGAGGAGCTATCCAGCTAGGGGTCTAGTGAGTTGGGAACTTAATGAGACCAACAAAATTGAAGCAAAATGAAAAAGAAAGAGAAATGAGAAATAAAAAATAAATAATTCTCTAAAGTGTAATTAGTGAATGTGAAATCGCATTTTACAAGTTGATTTATTGAATACATAAACCTGAATAAATTGTGTTGTTCAGTGAGTAAATAAACGAAGTGCTTATATATATTGCTAAAATCACAAATCAATCTAACCATTTGATGACATTTTCTATAATCCAAATCAGCCATTTAACTAAATAAAACAAAAATTCCAAATTGAATTTGTACAAAGAAAAAAAAAAGACGACACCCGCATAATAAATAAATAGCAAATCAACAAATAAACAGAAGGCAGGCAGTGAAACAAACAAACCAATCAACGCAAAATAGTATTAAGAATTTAGACCATCAATAATAGTATTAAAATTTAGATCATCAATAAGACCAAACACTTAAAACCACAGATGGAAACAGACACACACACTGGTCTGGATATGAAATCCAACTTAATGACTCGACAAACACATAATTATCGATGTTCTAAATAAAATAACGCGACACCGGATAGACACCCAGCACACATTTTATGTAGACATGGCAGAAGAGGAAATATATAACCCTTGAAACTACTCCTTTTCTTCTCCATCTTCCTCTTTCCAACAACATTTCAGAATAGATCTAGGAGATCCGCAGTCAACATTCCTCACAAACTTCTGGTAGACAATGGAACCACCCGTTCCAAGCTCTTCGCAGCTCCTATGCCCGAGCCAGTAACCCTTCACGCCCAGCGAACATGTCCGCTCCAGTAACTTAAACCCAACATCGGCGTGAACAGCTATGGAGAATTCGTTCGGATTAAAACAAGCCAAAACCCTGTCCACCAGATGGTCCAGGTTCACCACTTTCGGATCGTATCCAACTGTTTCAAAGCTTGCATAACTGAAACCGTCCTCTGGGGTGACATGAATGGTTGAAATTGCATCTCCTTCGATGGAATTCATGGAATAACCACAGGGATCAAAATCAAAATCGCATATCTGAGAATCTGGAAGAATCTTTCTAATTCCAGAAGAGTAGGTCATAACGGCAGCTGAGCCAGATTGATTTTTGTAGAAGGTAGAAGACATCTCCTTGTCCAAATGCGTCATGCACATCTCCACCGTGTAGACAGGGTCACAGGAGCGCACAGAGTCAGCTGAAGCTGTGTAGACATGCCATTTCTGTAGTTTGTCAGAGCTGCCCATTACGAAAGCATTGCCACCAGAACCAAGCTTCCCAAAATAGCTATCAAGGACTGCAGCTTCATCTGAGAAGTTGCGATGAGGATAAGACTGAGCTGAGGGAAAGATGAAGCTCCCACGTGTATATCTCACTGATTGCACAGAGAGGGAAAGTGTATCAGCCAACTTCAGTATTGGCAAAATTGAAAGAAGCAACTTTGTCGTCCCACAGGTTTTGATAATGATCTTGTAAGGGTAAACAAAGAGGCTTGACTCAGAGAGGACATAAGAATCAACATGGTCATTTGATAGGGAAGAGACTATTGTGCACTCAGCAGGTTCGAGTATCTCATCCAACTGTGCTTTGGACAGAGACCGAAGGCCCCTTCCTTCAGGATCAGAAAACATGCTTGGCTCAAAAAAGGAAATTTCAAGCCGCTTTTCATAACCTTCAAATCCAATTGCAGAGACCGCTGAGGCCATGTTGACTGAACAGAATGATTACAGCCAGAAAGCGAGGAAATGGAAACAGGTTGATCGAAGCAGAAAAGGAGACAAGGGAGAAAAACTAAAAAAGATTATTATATCTACTTAACACCACGTCAAACGACGTGATCAGACAACCAACTTAAGGAATATCAGGATGGCTTGCGAGCGCACTGCACATGGAAGAAAAGATAAAATAACGATGTTAGAGGTAAATCTTCAACTGTTATTTTCATAAGGAGCTCCAATTTAAGGCACATATTAGTAGCATACAGTAGTTTACTATCAACCAGAAACTTACGTTGGAGTATGCAGCAGATCTAAATTTCCTGATTCCACCGTTAGGTCGAACGTCTTCAATGCCGTATCCAAGGGGAACTTCGTAGAATTGAGATTTACTACTAGACTTCTTTTTGCCACCTTTAGACTCCATTAGATCATTCAGTCTTTCCTGATCAAACATTGGAAGGATAGCGAATCAAAAGCTAATTATAAGATTGTAGAAGAAGCAATTCCCTGTAAACCAAAACAATTGAAGCAAAGCAAAAGATGATTTATAATTAACAGAATAATCAAATTCACAGGAGATGTCGGACTCAAATACAGAACCATAAAAAGAACCCACTGTATTTTCTTTAGAAACCTCTAACTTATAAAACCAAGCCTCCAACGAGATTGACTTCCTCCCTTGGTTCGTTAAATTGGGATTCAATAATCACATAAATGAATCAAAGTTGTGCTGCTATTTTGTTTAGTTTAGTGATTGATATCTTAGAGAGTCTAAGCCCGTAAGCCATACCCTAGGAGATCTCCGATCTCGGTGAAGGGAAGTGAAATGGGAGACTTTCTTTCTCAATAAGAAGAGAGGGCATATAGTGGTGCCTATCTTTCCGAACCCGGCAATTTAACTACTTGCATACATATGTGACAAAGGTCGCGATAGACAACCTCCACGAATCCCACAAAGGTGTGGATTTCCTGGCCAGGCAGGGAATATCTCGCCTCTCGCTTTCCAAAGGGAGCTAATTTGAAGGAGTGGATCAGGCTGAAAAGCTCATGCACATCCATTTTCCATCATTTCAATTTATCTTTTTTTATCAGCATTTTCCATTGTTTCAATCACAAAACTGTTGTATACACTCCCTTCTAATACCCTTGGGCTGCATAATAATAAATAAATAAAAAGAATCCAAGGAACCTGAAGGCTCAAAAGCATCTTTTAACCAATGTAAGTATTTTCCTCTTTCCCCCTTGAATCTAGTCAGTGAAAAGCTCTTAAAAAATTACAAATCTCAAAACATGAGGCTGGGAAACATGTCTTCCTCTTAGATCTCGCTAATTAATCAAGAATACGACGACCATGATAACCAAAAATCTATGGTGCAGCCTCAAAGCTGAACACGAAAGAATCAAAAGTCGACCATAACGCAATTGATTAGCCAAGCCAAATCTGGGGGGTTGGGAAAAGCCGGAATCCAGTTGAAACAAACATTTAAGTGAATATATACGTGTTTTCGCAAGTGCGCTCATAACACAACCCTCTATGCCCACATAGAAATCAGTTAATAAAAGCATAAATGTAATAAATAAACAATCGGCCAAATAGTTTAGCGGCCAAATCTTTGAAACAGCATTAGGGGCGCTCAAAAAACTGTTGAAACCGTTAAACCAGTCCAAATCGATCTAAACCATTTAGTTTAGTTCAATTTTTTTATTAAACGGTTTCGTTCTGATTCCAAATAATTATGAACCATTCCTTATGATTCGGCCCGGGTTAAACTTCAAAAAATTGTATAAAACCGAACCGATCCGTCACTTATTAATAATATTTATATATTGTGTTATATAAATAAAAAATTTAAAATACTATTTATTTTACTTTACTTCTCTTTTACTTCCCATTTTTTTATTTTTTCACATAACATTATAATATTATATAATTCATAAAATATTGATAATAAAAGAAAAAGTAAAAAAATATAGTTCATAACTTATAAAAACAAAAATCTCTCTTTGTAAAAATTTAAAACAAGTGATAAAAAAATATAAAATATAAAATAATATAATATAAACAAAAAAAATAAAAATTTAATAGTAAAAACAAAATAAATAAATGTATATTTTTTTAAAACATAACATAGGCCACAAATAATTACCCCGTGAACGACGGTTTCAAACCGTAATCAAATCGTTATGTATCGGTTCATCGGTTCGGCACGATTATATGATACTAAACCAAACCGTTCAAAACTCTTGGAACAGTTGGAACAGTTTAGAATAATTTGGTTCGTTTGGCTCAAAACCGAACCAACCTGACCGTGAACACACTAAACGGCATCCTAAGACGACCAAACATAATTCCACAACCAAAGAAAATCCGATTTCAAAAACCAATCAATCAAAATGCACCTAACCTGACAAACGTACACAGATCAAAACAAAGAACAAAGAACGCGCGAAAGAAAGTTAAAGCAATAATCATACTTACAAGATAAAATACAAAATGGAATCAAACAACCGCCGAAATCACGACAACAGACCTTCTACAAACCCTGGAATCATAAGCACCACGAATCAGAAAACAAAAGAGATTACAGCGTCACGGATGTACGCATATATTGTGCCTATTTTACGATTTGAAAATACTTACAGATTGAATGGATGGAGGCGAGATTGTTGCGAAGGAAGAATCGAAACCCTAGGCGTTTCAAGGATGAGCAAAAAGAGGTTGGCGGCTTGTTTTGCGAAGTGCTAAAGATGCGTGAATATATAGAGAGGGAGCGCGAGTCGTGCGTTCCTGAATTTGCTTTATACCCGGCAGTTTCGTGGGACTTTCTTCATTTGTTCAAATTACTAAACTACCCTCGTTTTTTAATCCGCGAGATTGGGAAAATAAAAGACCGACGTGGAAAAACGAATGGATGAAAAGAAATCAAATTGCTCGAGGTAATCTATTTATAGTAGTTTTTATTTTTGGGTTTTTTTTTGTTAAAATATGTAATATATTTTTATTTTTTATTTTTAAATATTTGGGATGATAATATGGGTTTTTATTTTTGATAATTGAGTTAATTTTTTAATTGAGGGTAATACAGTTATTTTATTTTTAAAAAAATTACAAATTATTTTGATATTTGTAGTTTTTAAAAATGAAAATAGTGGGAAAATGTTAGTTGATTTTTTAGATATACCAAACATTGTAGTTTAAAATTGGGATTTTTTATCAAAAAAATTACTTTTTAAATAATCCAAACAAGGCCTAAATCATGTTTCACATGTATAAAAAAATTGATTTTTAATAAATTTAAAACTTTTTCAGAAAAAAAAAAGTAAAATTATTTGGGATAATTTACTTAAAATAATTTTTTTGCATTTTATTAAAATATCTAATATGCCCTTATTTTTATTTTTAAGTTGTAGTGTTTAGAATTATGGCACAATTTTTCTTATTTTTTGAGGATAAAATTAATTTTTTAATTAATGATATTATAATTATTTCATTCAAAAAAATAAAAATTATTAATTAATATTTTAGAGATACCAAATAATATAACTTAAAACTTAAAAACTACACTTTTACAAAAAAAAACTAGCTTTTTAAATAATACAAAAGAGCCTAAGTTTTGTTTAGTTGTTAAAAAAATATATTAAGAAAAATAAAATAATAATATATAAATATATAAATAATTTTTTTTATATATTTTATGGTTTGTAAAATATATTTTAAAAATTAATTTTTTTTTAATGCATAATTTTATAATTTTAAAAATATTTTATAAAAAATTATTATTATAAATTTTATATTTTCATGAAACAATTAAACACAAGAAAATAATGATTACTTTTTTTCATTTCAAAACCTTAGAGAAAAAAAAAACCAAGGATTCATATTAATCTTCTTAAAGCAACTACATTGTGACACTGGGCGTCAACTCAAAAAGAGTCACTCTGTCTAATCACAAAGATCTTGCCCCCATCACGCTCACCTTTTGCTTTTGGTAATGACTAATTTATTTATTTTATTTTTAATTAAAATATTTAGAAAAAATTGTGAAATAATATCTCTTTTTTTTTAATTTCTTAAAAATTTTAATTTTATCATATTTATTTTATTAATTTTAATCTCATTATAAATTAAGATAAAATTTTATGACTAATTTATTTTTATTTAAAAGAGTTAATTTTTTTATCATACTTAAAATTTTAATTTAAAAAATTTAAACTCTAACAATCTAAACTTTAGTCCCGTCTCTATATTCTTTATTTTTTATTCTAACAGCACCTTTTCTTTCTATAACACTGAAACTCCGCTAACCCCTCGCTGTTGTTGCTCCTCACTACCACAGCTACCCTCGTTGCCACCGCCGCCCCTCAGCAATGACACGGGTCACCTCCGTTATACCTAGGTCTCGCTGCAATCGCAATGCCTAGATCTCACCCCGTCTCCCCATACTGTTGCCTCCACCTAAACATCTGTCGTCTTCATGTCCATCATTCTCTACCATCACCACTTGTTTATCTGTTGCCACCCAAATATTTGTCAGCTTCATCCAAATATTTTCAGCTTCATCCAAATATTTGTCAGCTTCATCCCCATGCTCCATGTGTGCAAAGAGTTTACAGAGAGAGCAAGGCGTCGTCCTCCCTTGCCGTTGTCTTCCATCGTAGATTTTCAATACGTGTGTCAGTTGTGTTTGTGATATAGGATTAAAAAAAATACGATACAGACTATTAACTTATACATCTATCACTTGTCTTCGCGCTGTAAAGATCAAAAAAATACAAGATAAACTATCAACCTATACATCTATCAGTTGTATTTGTGATGAAGAATCAGAAAAAAATATATAAGGTAAACTATCAACTGATATATCTTTCGATTGTATTTGTATTTCATCGATAATGGCGACGCCCCAACTACAATGACGGTGACGCTCCGATTGGCGATGACGAACGGCGATAGAGTTACGATTGTGATAATTGCGACGTGATATTTTTAGAAATTTTAGGAGAGATTTTTTTGGTGAGATTTTTTATTACTATTTAGAAAAGAATTTGGTCAATATAATTTAATAGTATTTTTGGCAAACATTAATATTGTGAAAATAATTTTATTAAAAAAAGTTAAATATGACCTGTCCTTAAATATCAACTGATATTTAAACTTTTACTAGAATTTCTCAAATATTTATTGATTGATCAAAATATTATATTTTTTTACTCTTCTCATCAAAATAAATCAAAAAAAGTAAAATAAATTAATCAAAATATTTAAAAAAATTAGAAATAAAACTAAAATAAGTCAAAATAAGCTATTAAATCAGTTTTATGTAACTTGCTTTTTATCTTCAATAAACTTTTTACGTATTTTAGTTAATTTTTACTTTTTAAGTTTTTTTCATTCAAAATGATTCGAAAAAGTAAAAAATAAATTAGCTAAAAGGCTAAAGGAAAAAAATAGCCTTAAAAAACAAAATAAATCAAAAATTAAAAAAAAAATTTATCCAAAACGAAGAACTAGGCCCTTAACTTTAAGGCAAACACGATTTATATTCCAAATGCCTCTGCAGTTTATATTCATAATATGTGGGATAGGGACATCGTATATTATATATTATATGTAAAGAAAAAATTTAAAAATATTATTTATTTTATTTTACATCTTCTTTTTTATTTTTTATTTTTTATTTTTTTTTATTATTTTTTTTTCTCATAAATATCGTAATATTATATAATTCATAAACTATTGATAATAGATAAAAAAATAATAAAATATATGAAAATTAATTTAAGGTCCTATTTAAAAGACTTATTTTGTTTCTAATCCTAACTATTTTTTAAATATTACATAAAATTTTATTTTTCAAATTTGTTGATTGTTTGAACAAATATATCCCTCTCAACACTACGTCTCCCACTCATTCTTAATACCACGTCTCCTCCACACACACCACCACTATCGACCAAATTTGAGAGAAAACTCCATCCATCTCACTATCGCAACCTCATCGACGAAATGACGACGTCGATACCTGCCACAGAATTGACGCTCTCATTCGCCACCGACCATTGTCGTCGAATCCTCCCATCGAACTTCGTTTTCTCCTGATCGAGATCGAGGAGGAAGCTCCTCTCACGTGCACAACGACGTACTTGTCGCGCCCCTAATTTCGGGTCACATGAAACACTCATCAACAATCATACAAAACACCCAACCCGATGTTCACTCTCAGATCAAAACATTCATACATTAAATATAACCGCCAAAAAGTTTACAATATGCAGTTCCAACACCGATAAAACATATAAACATACGTGGTCCAAAAAGAACAAAATGAAATACTATAGATCTTCCGCCCCAACTAGATCATTCGGATCAACTTACGAGACTGATACTTGAAAAATATTTCAAATCCTACACGATGAGCCAAACCTCAGCAGAAACTAGACCAGCATGAAATATAAGCTAAACATGCTAGGAAAATAATGTGCGATTTTCAATTCACACGAGCCTTGAAAATAATTTTAAAAATAAATTTATATCTGAACTCATACGAGTCTCAAGAGAAAAATACTTGAAAAATGGTTTTATATCACTGCTCATGTGATCCTTAAAAATAGTTTGATATATAGATATTACGATGCTTTACCAGCAAGATAGACTCCCACAAGCCTCACATGTAACACATGTCATTTACATAACGCAACACATGCAAAATGACATATATATCTTCACGGGGTAAGACCGTTGGATTATATGTATGCCCTTAACATATAACTTTACAGGGTAAAATCGTATACCGCGGGATAAAATCGTATCAACACATGCCAATATAAAATCAAAGCTTTAAAGGCACCAAGACCCCATATGATCACGTGTCCATCCTACTACATGCATGAATAAATCAGAGTTTATAAGCACAAAAGTGCATAAAACCACCACGTTTCACATAACGACGCCACACGACCCGTCACAACTCCATAAGCTACACACCCGACACAAACAATAAATTTACAGAACACGACCTAACCAAAAGCTAACAACAAACCTCCCACAAAATGGTTATCACAAACGTTCTCACAAAACTCTATCTTTTTCCAAAATCTCCTTTTTAGGAAAAGAACCACGAGCCCAAACACGCCCTGCACCCAATTATGTACGAACACTACGATTAACCAACCTATGTCACCCCTGAGGACGACCACAAAGAAACAAACCACCACGGCCCCACCACGACCAATCACAACAAAAAACGACTTACAACCCTCTTCATGAATCCAGTCGACAGAACCCTATAATTCAATCAACTAAAAAGCCACTAAAGGAGAGCCAGTCGATTGAACCCCATAATTCAATCGACCAAAAAGCCACTACATGACCAAAAGAAACCCCCAATGCTCCAACATGACCAAAAGAAAATCATAAGGCCCTAACACCACCAAAAGAAAAGGGGTCAACACAAACAGTAAAAGTGTCGGCACATACAGAAAAAGTATCGACACAAACAGTAAAAGTGTTGACACAAACAGAAAAAATGTCAACACAAAACAGCAGCAGTGTAGCCTACACAAGCATAAAGAAAAAAGGTCGACACCAACAACAGAAGTGTCAACACAAACAGAAAAGGTGTCAACACAAACAGAAAAAAGTGTCAGCACTAAGCAACCGCAGCATAGACAACACAAATAGAAAAAAAATGGGTCAACACCAATAGCAGAAGTGGTGACACAAATAGCAAAAGTGCCGACACAAACAAAAAAAGTATCGACACAAAAGCAACAAATTCACATTTTTAAACCAACAGCTGAACGACGACGGAAAGCAAACCCTAGCGGCAAAAAAAGCTTCTCAGTCCCAAATTAAACCAGCCAAACACCCCTTCTTCAACCCACGGACATACACAAGCCCAAAACTGCCACAAAATCACAAGAGAAACACTCGAAACCTAATCCCATCCAACCGAAATCAACCAAAAAATGATTTTATACAAAAACCCAATTTATCGAAATATAAATCAATTTTCATGTATTTTAAAACGATAAAAACACGCACGATTACACGTAGCACCCTTAAAAGACGTGAGATTCTAATATCCTACCTCGTTCAATCAAAAACTTGAAGTCTCGAACCACGTAAAAAAATGAACTTCGTCAGAACAAAATTTCATCTAGATGAAAGCGTAGCCCTCGGTATAGATAGCAAGGATCCGCTACTCGATCGCCAAAAACAAAACTCGAGCCCCAAAAAAACTAGAGAGAAGACAGAGATTTTGGTTTGAAAAAAAAAAACCTAACTTCCAAATTTTGAAAAATATCTCCACCAAAATATCTAAAACTAGATATTTATAGGTCACGAAAATATCTTTTCTTTTAAATTCACACCACAACACCCAACGGTCCTGGGAACCAATCCCACATGCATATCTAAACTCGAATATGAATAAAAATACATATAAACATGCTGTAACAAAAATAATAAACACACGTGAAGGTGATGGTGGATTTTAGATATTTGAACCTCATCCTTTCTTATATACCTATCAAATAATTTATCATCATAAAAAAAAAGTATTAGAGATCCGCGTGAAGGTTCTCACTATGCTTGTGTGTGTGTTTCTTTGTTTGGTGGTAGTGGTGATGGTCCTGTTTGTTAACGGCTTCAGGGAAATTTATTAGCTTATCGATTTAAAAATAAGGGCTGTGATGATGGATTTCTGAACTAAATGAATCTGATCTATTTTTAAAAAAATGAGACATATGTTTTAAAAAATAGGAGTTCTCATTTTAAAAATGAGACATTTGTTTTGAAATGTCTTATTTCTTCGATCTCTCTGTATTTTCATAACACAATCAAAATAAAACATTTGTTATAAAATGTCTCATTTATTATAAAAATATCTCATTTTTTAACAAATAAAACATTTTAATTATATGTAAAAAATGTCTTATTTCTCCTCTTTTTCTTCTCTCGTGAGATCCACGCTGGAGAGATATGGTGGTGGTGGTAGCGATGAGGAGTGGTGGCGATCTGATAGTGATGGCAGTAAGGAGTCCTCCTCGTCCTCGGGGAGGACTGAAAGGTGGATCTTTTCGACTACGCCTACGACGCTATTTCCTGATGACCCCAAAGCTTCTTCTGTTATAGAGAATTTAGGGTAATTTTGATATAAAAATAATATAGATGACTTAGTGCAACATAATCTTTAGTTGGGACTCATTAAAATACAAAACCTCTAAATATAACATAACCTAAAATTTTTCTAAAAGATAATTCATAATTTATAAAAGCGAGAATTACTCTTTGTGAAAATATAAAATAAGTGATAAAGTAAAATAATATAAATAAAGAAATTAATAGAAAAAATAAAATAAATAAATATATAATTTTTTTAACATAAAATAAGTAACAAAGACTTACTCTAAGAATTACGGTTCGAAATAGAAACTGAACCATTATTTATCGACTAGGTTCGGTTCCATAACACATACGATTTTATTCCAGTTCTTAAAATTTTCGAACCATTCAAAATAGTTTGATTCTTAGTTTAACTTAAAATTAAATCAAATTGAACCGTAAACACCCCTAAATAATCTTAAGAAGAATCTAGTATTACTAATACTATGAGTGAAAAATTAATAATCTCTCACTTACCAAATAATTTATAGCAATTTCGCAATACAAATGAATAATTAATTATTCCATCAAACAAAATTAAAAATATCAACCTCTATATTTTTTAAGCAATTTCGATCCCTCCGTATTTGACGCTTATGACATAAAGGTATTGAAGGACCTTAACCCAAAAGGAAAAAGAGCATACGTGGGGACGGGGAGTTGCCATCCGTTGGTAAAGCCGTACAGGGCACTTTAGACAATGATCACACACAGTTGTTGAAATATTGAGCTTTCGTTTGGCTAATTTTTTTGAAATTTTTTTGCTTAAAATTTTTTTTAAATGATTATTTGTTTAACGTCTCATCATAATTAATTGATTTTTTTATATTTTTTATATTTATCTTATTATTAAAAAACTAAAAAATTAAAAAATAATTAAAAAACTAAGCCAAACACATACCGAGCCATCAGTGAGATACCACTCTAAAAGAGCTAGAATTCTAACCTTGTGTCAGGACCTACGGGCCAAGAGTTTCTAAACGAGTGAATTTAACTTATTAACTTATTTGACTTTGTAGATTTTTTATTTTTAATGAATTTTTTTTGTTAGTTAGCTAAACTATTATACTTTTTAGACCTCTCTCGTTGAGACAAATCGAAAAAATAAAATTTTTTGATTAAAATATATTTAAAAATTCAAAAATAATAATAATAAGCAAAAATAAACTAAAAACCCAATAAGGAACGTTTGACCAAACAGGCTCGAGTAAAAAAGACAAAAAAAAATTTGAGATTCGCCTTGAAAGGTGTTCCCTTTTGATGTATGAGTTGTGTGGCCCCCCTTTGATGAGCCAAAATAAAGATGCTGCCTACCTTTGTCTCTTTGAGGCTGCGGCGTGGAAGAGACTCAGACGCATATCTCATATCTGAGCTGTATTTTTGTTTTCATTCTTGCTTTTCACCTTTAATAATGGTACGCTAAACTAAACACTCGTCTACTTTCTTCCTTCAGGTAGAGTCAGCCGGTTGTCTTTACCCCTTTTCTCAATAAGGCACCGTTTGATAAAACTTAATTCTTTAAAAAAAAAAATTTAATTTTTAAACTGGCTCGTTTAGAATAAAAATCTTGCATGGCTTTCCAGGCAATTAAAAAAAAAATTTCTAATATATACTTTTTCAAATTATTCCAAACACACTCACTTTTTTTTATTTTTTATTTTTTTTAAAAAACTAAATTTATTAAAAGCCAAACTCTAAAGCATTACACAACCAAACTCCCAAATTCTATTTACTTTACACATGCGCACACAATTTTTTCTAAAAAAATATGAAAATTTTGTTCCTTCCTCAACTTATCAAAACAACTTTTAATATTCGCTCTGTTTGAGCTAAATGTTACGAATTTTACTTATTTTTTGTCTTTAAAAATTTTTTTTTTTATCTCTTAATTGAATTCTTTTACTTTTTTAAATCGTTTAGATGAACTCAAAAAGTAAAAAAATTTTAATCAAAAAATAAATACAAATTTACTAAAAACAAAAATAAGCAACATAAAATTTAGCTTATTAGCTTATTAGCTTATTTTAGCTTATTTTTGTCTTTTTGAATTTTTTTAATATTTTGATTAAAAAATTTTACTTTTTTATTTCGTCTCGATAAGAGGAGTTAATAATTTAATTAAATAATAAAAAATTTACTAAAAATAAAAATAAACAATATTAAATAAGTAAATAAGCAAATAAATAATTATCCGAGGCAGGGCATTCAAAATCTTAAAATTCTACCACCACCTTCTTTGTTGCTGATCATCGCCACCTCTTTTCTCTCCCGCTGCCGCTGCCACCCTTCATCAACATCCAGCCCCTTCATTATTCCCAGTGCAATAATATTTTATTCATTCCTCTGCATTGAACCGTTCGCGAAAGCTTCTAAGAATGGTCTTTCATGCTCTTTTCCTTTCTAACTGCCCCACCTCCCTCCCCTTTCTTCCCTTTCTGAACCCAATATCGTTCGATGCTCTCTAAGTCTAAACAACTAGGATTTGTTCGACATGAAAAAATCGAACAATGGTTACATGTTCTGTGCTCCACGTCTAAACAGCCACCTATTCGAACCAATTGAAAGTGTTCAGAGCAAGATCGACAAACAATGGGCGATTGTTCAGAACCATATCGTTGAACAAAAG
>JAOTRH010000002.1:2544649-2554788 GCA_034768845.1 Heliamphora exappendiculata
GCTCTTATTTAACAGAAATTTGACAGTCAAACAATCCTGAAACTCATGTTTCCAGATTTGTGTGCAAAAGAAGTGGTTAGTTGAGAACTCGCTAGGATAGCCCAACGGTTTAAGATTGTCACCAAGACCAATTGTAAACCCAGAGGTCTTGTGTTTCACTCCTATTGGCAATCACAGTTTTGCCCCATGTGACCGTCTTGCATGTGGGTATGTGGGTTTATCGTTCCGGCATGGGTCAAAAGCGGCTTTGCTTGATGAATGCCCTTGATCATCAAAAAAAAAGAGAAAGGAGTGGATAGTTGAGGGGTGAGAATTCCTCATTCCTCAGGTGTGGAGTATCAGGGAAGAGGCACCCTCGTGTTGTGTGCATATATGTTCTTCAACTATGAGGCCAATGACAATTTGTTTGCTTTTGTACTTTTTGAGGTGCCATCAGATCATGTGGTTTGATTGACGTTTGAGGGTCGAAGATACTAAAACTCGTGTCTTTGGATATATAGGAGTGATCTTTGAGGGCTGTGAATCTTTTGGTGTAATAATGTTTTGATTGTTGTGTTTATGGTCAGTATGATGAAAATTGAAATACTCATGTACTGAAGCGGTTGCATAGGATTTCAATAATTGTATCCTCTCACATTTTTGGGCATATTTTACGCATGAGATAGTTTGGTTGCTATTTTTTTGATAGGTAAGTTCTATTAAACAAGAAGGGCATTAAGGGAATGGCACATGAATACAAGCACTTTCACAAAAGGAGATCAATATAGAAATCTCTACAAAAAAGGAGTCATCCCAATGAAAGAGACTCAATTAAATCTGTAGTATTAACAAAAGATTGATCTCCATGCTCAAAAAGCCAACTATGCAAAAAGTTGGGAAAAATGCTCTTCAACCCATACAACGAGGACTCAACTTCATGAAAAATTCTTTTATTACGTTCCATCTATTGATAGTTTGGTTGGTATTGCTCCGAGCTTAATTTATTGTGTGAGAAAGTATTGACTTGGGCTCCCAGATCACGTAAGCAAGATTCTAGCTGTAGTCTTTAGGCATACACCATGATTCCCTTAATTGAATAATGGAAAATAGAAATTTGGTAAAACTATTGATTGAACAATGGTTCAACATGTCAAAGTTGAGGGCTAATAAGCTGTCTAAGTTTAGCGTAACACGCGGCTGGGGTTTTCTGATGGCCCACAATAATAAGAATTTGGAATTCAAAAAGATCTTGGTGTTGAGCTCTAGCAAATAGGAAATTGTCTCTTGTATTCTAAGTGCAGGCTTTTGAGAGTGGAGTATTGTGCAGGAGCAGGTTGTGACTAAATTATCATTCGTGGTAGACTGTCTTTGGAAACTTTTTTTGGACAAGGAGAGTGCCTTTGGATTTTTAATATGAACGGCAAGGAATTTGATGAATTTGCAAAGATTTTATTTTGCTGTTGCTAGGCAGAGTCCAGATCAGTGCCTTGTGCAGCTGTTAAGCTTTATGTTTGAGAATTTTGTTGGAATAATAGTTTCCCACAGAAAAAAAATCCATGTAAAGAGGTCATCACAAGGCTGGTGCTATTACTCTTTATATTTTTTGAGAAAGTCATAGTAATGCATAAAAAGGATAATTGGCAGTATAGAGGATTGAGTAAAATTTCTCTTGATTTGGTTATTTTTTTTGTAATTTTGAGTTATGCCTGTTCTAGTTAAGCGATAAGATCATGAGTAATGAAAATATTACGGGGAGAAGTAGACTTAAATTGATATGAGATGCTGTATTAAGAAAAGATATAAACCTTTTAAAACCAACTGAAGATATGGCCCTTCACAGGGCAGAATGGCGTAAAAAGATTCATATAACTGACCTCAATTGATTGAGACAAACGCTTAGTTTGGTTTGGTTGGTTGGTTTGGTTTGGTTTGGTTAGTTTGGTTTGGCTATGCCTGTTTTATTCCAAACAATGGATGAATGCATAGGACTGAACTCCTTTTGACACTCTTATGGTTTTATCTCTTTCCCCTTTCTTTTTTGTTCGTTTTCATACTTCTCTTTCTTTTTCTTTTTTTTTTCCCTAATAAGCAACAATATATTATATTAAGATGAAAAAAAGGAGTGCAATACATAGAAGGACAAGAAGTCCCCTGGAAATGACACAAACAAAACAAATTCATACCTCTCTTTTATTCTTATAACCAAAATTAACTAAGCAAACTTGGTTTCAAGGTTCCTTTTGTGCCCAATCAGTCTCAGTTGCTTCTGTGTTAATGCCTAGTTGGAAATCAGCCGTTCAATGTATAATGGACGGGTTTATTGGATTTTTATATTAGTGCTTGGGCTTTTAGTGACGTGAAATTGGCTGGTACTTTTGGACACAATATTGTCGGGGTTATTGCTGCAAGTTTGTTACTTCCTTTCATCTATGTAAATATTTCTATGATGCCAGTTTATGGCTAGTTCTCCGCGATTATACTTCATTGATGGATGTTGACCTGCTTAACATATTTAGGTCTCATGGTGTATGCAATACGTTGATACACTGTTTTAATTGAATCAACTTTTAATTCCATTTTCTTTTTTCCGTCTTAATTTATTGTCTACACTCTACTTTATTATACAGTAAACTCTTGCCTCTGCCTAATTATCTTTCCCTTTTCTGCCTTGTCTATGCACTCCTCTTTCTAATTGTGTTGAGGTCTTGTTATCAGGAAGCTATACGTAGACTTCTTTTATTGTCGTTGGATGATTCGTGTAGAAAAATCTGCACCGCAGTTAGCATGGCTGTGGCATCTATTGCACAGTATGACTGGCCTGAGGATTGGCCTGACTTACTGCCACTCCTCCTAAAGTTGATAAAGGATCAAACTAATATGAATGGAGGCAAGTCCTTGGTGCATTTTTCTTTCACTTAACAGTAATGAGTTTAATTTATGCTTGGTTCCTGCATAATCTGTTGTAAGGTCTAGTATGTCCTAATGGTTCTGTGGATATTTTTGTTGAGTCTATTCTGTTGTGACCTCTTTGTTTTAGTTTTGTTTGTGTGGTATGATCTGAATTTCTTGCAGTTTCCTAGAGTTTATTCATGACCCATTGTTCTTCCCGAGTTTCCACAATGACGGGTTCTTTTGTTTGCTTTAACTGTGCGAAGCAGGGGATTGTATCTCTCTCATCTGGATCCTTTCTGTTTAATTGTATCTATTTATTCTAGAAAAGGTTGTGCATGACTTCTTATTTATTTTTCATGTTTATAAAAATACTTAATGCATTTTTTATTTTCAAGGTGGATGCAAGTAAGATTTGTGCTAATATGATCCCTTTGTTAGCTTGTTTGTGGGGATGGTACAGACTAAAGCTCTCATTTAGGATGCATAATTCCATGAAAATGCGCACTAAAAGTCTAGAAATGTATCATCCAGTTGATTAGAACCTAGCTGAAGAGTATTTGAGTCTGTATCATCAAGAATGCTAAAGGTTGGGTTCTGAAGAGACTTTATTCTTGAAGGATAAAGGAGGCCTCTCCTCCCCCCCCCCCCCCAAATATAAATAAATAAATAAATTTACAATAAGCTTTGCCTGAAATGACACTATTGAGTTCTTAACTAATAACGCCATTTGTTTTCATAATTTTAAGCAGCACGGAGTCTGTATATATTGTTGTCATATGCTTTCTAAGACTTGTGAAATGTTCATAACCTATCGGCATATATTAAAATAGGAGCACCAAGTGATTTATTACATTGGGGGACAGTGAATTAGAAGATGCTTTTTATTTCTGCAAATGGCTTGCTTTACAAAGAAGCCTGAATTGTACCTTTATCCAAATCTGGTCCAGGCTTCAACAAGTCTGAGGTGATGGATCACCCAGCCATGGGTTTAAATACTGGGTGAGATGCTTGGACCAGTAAGAAGTGGATGACTTGGATTTGTTGCAACAGTTCAAGCAGCAGGAGTAGCAACAACCACAGCTGAATCCTACCTTCTCTTTTGCCAGTGACTGATCTGCAGTCTCGAAAGCTCTACTATAATATGAGTGCTGTATTGAACTTGGACATTAAACAAGATTTCAAATTGTTTCTAAACTAGAGATATTGCTTAATCTCCTACCCTGGAATTTCGATAGCAGGGCATCATTAAAGTTCATGTTCTAATAAAGTTGAATGTCTAGAAGTTTTGAATCATCAAATATAACAGGTTAACTACCATATGCTTATTAAGTTGACTATGATGCGTTGGATTATGTGGCTGTTTGACCTTTTCTGACCAACTAACAAAACCGTTGATATTCTTCTGGTTATATCGTTTGCATTTGTGTTGTCAACATGAGACATACTCATTAGAGGATGATACCATAAAAGGCATGGAAGATTTGATGTTGGTTAACTTCTGTGCCAATTGTGAGGAAACACCACTTAGACAAAGCAAGTTTTTGGTGTTTGGTAGCGATATGGTCTGGCTATGTGCTGCTGTATCACCATTAGATAGTTGTTGTCCATTAGGAAGCTTAATAAGGACTATTTTTTGTCTCTCTGTTTCTATTACTCCGAAAAAAGGAACTAAACAAGCGATATATGGCACAAGTTGTCTTAGATGGTGGATATTTGTTAGGTGGCCTTGGTCTGGGGGCAAATGCTGTTGAGAGATTTTATGGGTTTTGGTAGAAGTGAAAGAACCAAAGATTTGTGGAGGTGTGCATGGCCTTACTTTCTTGGATTATCTAGATGGAGAGAAGCACTAGAATTTTTTAGTGTAAGTTTGAAGATATAGAGGCGATTTGGGAGAGGGTTTGTTATTTGTATCTTTTTGGATTTCAGTCTCTTCCCTTTTTGAAGGAATTTCTTATTTTTGATTTATAGAGATAGAGAGCAGTTTGTGATTTGAAGTGAGAGAAGTTGATATTTTTATTTCTTTCGTTTGTCTTTTATGGCGGAATTTTTGTCTTCTTGTGCATTGTACTTTTACGTCATCTTAATGTTATGATTTGTTGCTTAATGCTTATCAAAAAATGGAATATATTGTTTTCTTGATCTGTATAACTTTAACGTGTGAAATCACGTGCATAGGGCCATTGCATCTCTCTCTACTTTCCTCCTTGAAGAACACAAAAAAGTCTATGAAATAACCTTTTGCCGTAACAGTTTGTGCATGTTTTCAAGTTCTCAATGGACACGTTATATTATTTTAGTTTTTCATGAGCCTTCTATCGTTGTCAAGATGTTCGATAAGTTTTGCTGCATATTTGTAAGTTTTGCTCTAAACTTTTGCAGTGCACGGGGCTTTAAGATGCTTGGCTCTTCTTTCGGGGGACTTGGATGATATGGTGGTGCCAACACTAGTGCCTGTTTTGTTCCCATGCCTGCTTACAATTGTGTCATCTCCACAGGTTCATTTTCTTGTAATCTAGCATTCACGTTGTTACTTCCGAAATCCGTTTCTTCAATTCGGTCTTTCTCTTTCTTTCTTTCTTTCTTGCAACCCCCTGCTTCTGTTGTTGGGGATGTTTTGTATGAGCGTTGGCCGTTGGGTTGGAATGCATGCCACATGGGCTAGGATTTCACTGTTCACATTTCCGAAGGTAAATAGGGGTTGCCAGGGGTTGATATTAGCACTTTTTTTTTGTTTTTATCTTCTTTCTTTTTTTTTCCCCTGGGGAACGGGGGGGTGGTGGCACGGAGGAGGTGTTAGTGAGGTATATTGATACTTCACCAAGGAGAATCAACTTAGACGTACATTATTATTTTTACCAAAATTTGAGGAAGTGCATACAGTTTTTTCCCTGATCACTATCCTTTTCTTATCCCTCTCCATATACTTTATTTTTACCAAAATTTGAGGAAGTGCATACAGTTTTTTCCCTGATCACTATCCTTTTCTTATCCCTCTCCATATACTTTACACGTGGATAAGCCTCACTTTATAAATTGCTAAAGGAAATTTCTGACCTACAAACTCCTGAGATATTGTGGTGGTTACTACAAGTATCAACTCCTACATGTTGTTTGGACTTTTGTCTTTCTTTCCCGGTTTCAAATCACTGTTGCTGCCGCTATTGAAATAGAAGCCCTTCAAAGTGATTGTTTTGGAATAGGGTTTACTTGACCATTAGTGGGAGATTGTGTCATCCATAGATGGTGGGCTGGTTGGGTTAAAACATCGCAGTGCATCATAATAAAGCGTGAATTCGTCTGCCCTTTTCTTCGTATGCAAAGAAGCAACCGGCCATCAATTGTATTGAGCTATAGGCCCTTCAACAATTGTAAGTTGTTGTTGAGGTATCCTGAAGAGTAAAACTTTGTTTCATGCCAAATGATGTCCCACATTGTTTGAGTACAAAAGTAATGTGCAGTGTATAAGTGTAAGGAAATCCTCACCTTAATAGCTAGCTTGGGGTTGATCGTGTAACATGATATCAGAGCCGGAGTACCACGGATGGGTAAGGTGCATGTCTCTGATCTGCACACGGCAGATGCTACCGAGTGAGCATGCTACGCTTGAGAGGGGGTGTGGAGAATGTTAAGTCATCAATTGTCCCGAAAGCTTAATAGGGTTGTAGGCGGTTCGGTTCGGTCGGCTTAGGTGGTCGGATACACCCCGAACTGAAAGAATCAGTTTTCCCTTAAAGGCAACCAACTACAGCTGGTTCGGTGCAAATACCGAACTGACCGAGTAGGCAATTGGTTCGGTCGATTTCGATCGGTTTCGATAGGTTCCTCTGTTTGCGTCTGCAGACAGCATTTTGCTAAAATATGGCTTGAATTCAACTAATAAAAAGCATAAAAAATAGCAAAATATCATCCAAAACAATTTTAAATAACAAAAATAAGCACCCAGCATTAATTTAATTCTAAAAACTAACAATTAACTACTCATCCAATCCAAATTCAAGGCAAATTAGCAAATTCAAAATACCAAACATCCAGGAACAAAAAATCCAAGTATCCAACAAGCAACAAATAACAAAAATTATGCATAGCAGTCAAAGGAAGCATCAATGTCCAACAACGCAGCTAAAAATTAAGTCTAAGGGCAAAATTTGCATAGCAGGCAGCAACAAAGAGCAACACAGGCAACAACAAACTCCAGCAACACAGCAACAAGCAGTAGCAGTCAACCAAGGAAGCATCAATGCATCATCAAACTCCAGCAACGCAGCAACAAGCACTCAAGCACCATAAAAACACAGCACCAGCAGCACAAATGCACCGCACAAAGCCACAAACAGTCAAAAGAAGTAGCAGCACCTGTATATATAGTGGAAATTGAAAAACTTAATTTGCTTAATGCTTACCATCTTAAACTTGGTGTTACACATCAATAGTAATTGAGTCTTTCTCACTTGATGCTTCCACAAGCACTAAAAAATAAAAAACACAATTTAGTTTTTAAATCGCAATTTTCACTATACAAGTAATTGAAAGAAGTAATAATAGAAATAGTACAAGTTATTACCTAAGTCAAATAGCTCAATCTCATTCAATTCATATCTAGGACTGATTTCACTTCGACAACACAACCAATTTTGAGCACAAATTGGGGCTTCAACTATGTTGGGAGATACATTACTATGAAATGGATCAGTTACACATCCTCTCATGCTAAAAGCAGATTCCGAGGCAAATGTAGACACGGGAATTGCTAGAACATCTCGTGTAATTGGGAGATAATACGATACTTAGTGATATTAGCTTTCCACCAACACAAGAGATCGAAGTTATCACTATTCTCTTCACAACTCTCCATCAAGAATCTCAGGAACTCGGATTTACTAACCATATTATTTTCTTCCTCCAAGTGCATCTTAAATTGAGACTTCATTTTTTTCACGAACGTTTATTTCATCATTATCGTCTACATCCATTCCTCTTGATACGCTTTCATTGTTTTGACTTCCCATGTCATCACTTGTACCATGTTTTTCATACCATTCATATAGACGTGTCAATCCATTCTTTAGCTTTTTAATCAAAACCTCTACATTCTTTGCTTTATATTTTTTTTTTCAAACATCATTGCACATACTTCAATTTATAACGAGGATTGAGAACAATCGCAACCAATAACAAGTTAATCAATTGATCTTATCAAATTTCCTTAATATTTATCAAATTTACTCATCATATTGTGTGCCAACAACATCAAAAGTGTATCACCATGTTCATTTGCACATATGTTGGTAATGGCACTTTGAATCAAAATCATCACCACAAAAAATGAGTTGCTAGTAAAATACAAAGAACCGGAGAACAACAAAGTTACATTGTAAAACAATTTAAGAAATTTGACATAATTTTGCTTTCTTCCAATCATCGCATGTTGGGAGGTCCCAATGTCTTCCTTTCCTCCTTTCCACTCCCATTCATATCACCAACATCATCAACCTCACCGTTCTCACCAATTTCATCTTCTCTAATATTCAAGAAGAAGTGTGCTTTGTCCTCTTCCAACTACTCAAAAGCCTTTTGGAACTGTAAAGCCCTTTCTAACATGAAATAAGTTTCCATCTTGTGGTCACATCTAAACAAGGTGTCATTTTACACTCAATTCCTTCTTTTTCAACACATGATTTGAATTTTTCCATCCTTGTCGATGAAGATCTCACATATTTCACAATATTACACACCCTTACTATTGAGTCAATATTTTCTTCAACCCCTTACAAACAATTAGATTTAAAATATGAGCAACACATCTTACATGTAAGAACTCATGATCTAATATTGTAGTCTTCCTGCCCTTAGTCTTGCGCTTTAAAAAATTAATAACCCTATTGTTTGAGCTTACATTGTCATCTATAACAGTGAGAAACTTGTCAATTTTCCAAACCAACAAACATTGCTTAATCACTTTTCTGAGTGTCTCGCCTTTATGATTTGGAACTAAACAAAAATTGAGAATCTTTTTATGAAGCTTCCAATCACAATCTATAAAATGTGAGGTAAAACACATATAGTTCAAATTTTGCACAGAAGTCCGTGTCAGTCGGAAGACATATTTGTTGCTCTTTTAGTGCATTTTTCAAAACTTTTTTCTCTTTTTCGTATATCAATAAACAATCCTTTGCAACTGTAGTTCTAGACGGAGTTTTTATCCATTTTGGTTGCACCACATGCATAAATCTCTTAAAACCTTCACCTTCTACAAAATTAAAAGGTAACTCATCTATTATGATAATCTCGGCAAGTGCCTTACTGCAAGCTTTCACACTAAAATTTACGGCCACAAGATTACCAATTTGACCCTCACGTTATTTCTAGGTTTAAATCCTAGAGTGGTTTGCTTCTTGTCTTGATTTCGAAATGAATATTTCTTATATTGTTCTTCTAGATGAGTTAACATTGATTTTGTCCCGTTCGACTTAGAATCACATGCATAATTGGTACCATAATAGTTGCATACAACTCTAGGTTTTTTACCGACTTCACATTTCAGTTTAGTGGAATGGTCCCAAACCATAGACCGTTTTCTACAACCCTTCCTACTACTGCATTCAGATTAAGAATTTGGTTTCATGATTTCTTATACAGGTGGATCCCCAACAAAATTAGATTCTTGTGTTTTTGTTTTATCGTTCATCTAAAATTCAAAAAATGAAAAATTCACATTTACAAAATCAGTGATAGTGTGATAGTGGGAATAACAACTTCAATCACAACAATCTCCACACAAAAACAGTATCACATTACATAACCGATCAAACATCAAAACAGTATACCAACATCAAAAATCTCCAAAATCACTTGTTTGATGATGAAAGCAACCAAATTAACTTGAGTAACCTCGTAAAATTGAGTTTCGATTCTTCGGATAAGTTAAAGAATCTAAACATTACAAACACAAATTAATTTAAAAATTAGATTCATAATACAATATAAGTGAAAGACAAGAAATACAAAGAAATAAAAAAATCTAAACATTACGACTAGCTTAATACACTTATTGGAAATTCGAAATCGTAGATTGTAGATTGTAGCTTAGAGATCAGATATGGGAGATTGTACTCCATAGATCAAAGATCGGAGACCAAAAATTGTAGATCAGAGACAAAAAATCGTAGATCGGAGACAAAAAATCGTAGATCGGAGACAAAAAATCGTAGATCGGAGACCAGCTGTAGATGGGAGATGGACGATGGTAGATCGACATATCGTAGTTCGTA
>JAOTRH010000002.1:2554888-2567693 GCA_034768845.1 Heliamphora exappendiculata
GAGACAAAAAATCGTAGATCGGAGACCAGCTGTAGATGGGAGATGGACGATGGTAGATCGACATATCGTAGTTCGTATATCAGAGATCATAGATCGGATTGAAGATCGGAGACCACCAGCATGACGACACTGAAAGTGAGAGAGTTGGAGATCCAAAGAAAGTACGAGTCTAAGAGATAAATGAAGTGAATCAAGTGATTACTGATTCGTGAAGACTGAAGAAGAGATCGGGGAATGGGGGAAGGAGGCGTTGCAAAGGATTGACTATTTAGGACATGTGAAGTGAGAGGGATGAAATGTTCATCGATGCAACCCTATCATAGAATGAACGGCTCTAATTGAAGGAATACATAAGGTAATGGTTGGAGCGGTTCTGTTCGGCGTAAAACGGTCGGTGTTCGCATGAAACCGCACGCCAAACCGTTGAGAATCGGTTGAGCAAAACCAAAACCGAAAGCCTTTATCCTATAAGAAACCGACCATTGACCCTTTTTTTTGCTTCGGTTCGGTTGGTCAGTTCGGGTATTTCGATAAATATTTCATCTTTAAAGTTTAAGCTGTTAGGAAATGGGCTCAATAATGTATATCAAGTTATCCAACACTCTCCTTCATGTACGACTCTGTTTCGCAGGTGAATAGACAAACAAATTTAATTGAATAGGTGCATCAACACACAGTCCACAATAACAAATATACTAGGAAAATGAGATTTGAAACCAAGAGCTGTTGAAACCAGAGCTCTGATACCATGTTACACGGTCTGGGTAGAACTCATTCCCAAAAGTTAGTTATTGAGGTGATGGTGCCCTCACGCTTATATACTATATATTACTTTTGTACTCAGGTCATGTGGAATTTCGCTTCACAAAAGTTATATGCAGTGTATAAGGTGAGGGCACCCTCACCTCTGTAGCTAGTTTTTGGGGTTGAATTTTGCCTAAATTGTATAACATTTTGGTGATCAAAAGTAGTTATGGTTTTCACAACAATGAATGAGATGCCAGTTTAGGCGTAAAAGAATTCACCAATGCCCTTGGAAAGCTGAATCATGGTATTACTGTGGTTTTTCTGGTATTAATAGGCTAATTTTTGGTTATAAATTGTGAACTCATTTATGGATGCAGCATTGATGCAAGGTTGTCCTTCTAAAGATTCTTTTTTCCCACTTATTTAAGCTTTCTATATTTTGAAAAGGCCTACTGGTGGTTTTGTTTAATTCCAGGATTGTGGATTATGAAACTTTTAACTTCCTTAAGGTTTTAGAAGTTAGTGGCAATAGTCACGTTATTAAGCTTTTATCTCTTATTCGTTGTTCAAGAGATGCCTAACCATCTGTTTCTTCTCCTGATTTTAGAGATTTTGGACTCTTGAGAGGCACAATGTATTCTATTTTACATCCCCTTTTGAACATCTCACTAAAGTCAGTTCTTATGACCCACCGTTTTTGGGATAGTTTGATTTGGAACAGCAGAGACTGAAGAAGTTTAGATAATTGTATCTCATTTATGGTAACAATTAACCATCAATTTTAACTTATTGCAGTATTTGTATTGCTTGTGGCCATGATGTTCTTTTTGGCATTAAATTATTGATTGTAGCACTACTATCCCAATAGCTACTAGTTTGCCAATTTCAGTGGTCCTACATTTTTTTGGGGAAGTGATCATCTGTGCTAAAATCTTCTCTCTCTCCTCTCTCTGGGATTACATGAAGGAATTTGAATGCTACTCAAGTTGGCTGGGCTTTTCTTTTGCCCTTGAGGAATGCAAGCATTGGTGAGGTCATGTACTGGGAGCTCCTTCTAGAGATTAATCGAATACTAATTTCATTATATGTTCTACATAGACTATACAGATGAATTAGGAATACGAAAGTTCAAGACAGAAGACATAAAAGGAAATGATTTACAAGATCTGAGATGTCTGGTGGATCTAAACCTTCATTTCAACAAATATTGGACTTGAAAATTAAGATAATTTCTTAAGGGAATTGATTTTCAATCTCCACTTTTATCCCAACAGTCGACACACACTACTTTTTGTCTTAAATAGGTAAAGTTACAAAACTATCCTTAACAATATGTAAAAGTGTATTGGTATTTATGCCAAAGTGTATTATTATGAAGGGTATTTTCGTAACTTTACCAAATAAAGACAAAAATTGGAGTGTGTTTGGATGAAAGTAAAGTGTGAAAATTACCTCCCTTTCTTAATTTCTAAAGGCATTGATATATGTATGACCTATTATTTTGGTCTATGCTTAAATGGTCAACTTTGATGCTTAGCTTTTATTAAAAGTCTTAGGGAAGCTGATGTCTTGAACTTGACCATTCTTTTTGATGAAGGTGACTGGTCAATCTGCATATATTGGATTAGAGTAATGTTGGGGACACTGAAACAGGCCACAACAAGTGTATAGATGGCTATGATTTTCAAAATTTGGTCTCACCTACACTTCTTATAAAATCCTGACCATCCATACACTTTCTGTTGTGGGTTTTTGTGTTCCTATAATTACTGATTGGATTAGGGGGGAAGTTTGAATGCATTGTCATTTATTTAGTTGGTGAGATATTGGGAGTTGGAACTAGTCTTACTAGAAAATGCTACTATATATTAGTGATTTGCATTTGAAATGCACGTTTCGAAACATGGTTCACTTTCGTTCTGAATCGGTAAGAATTTAGCAAGTAAAGAAATTCCAAAATATTTTCTTATTTAGTTTCTTAAAGGTTTCCTATGAGGAAAAAATCAATTATAATGAACCCGAATACTTGGAGTTTAGGTAAGATAAAATGAAAAAACAAATGGGCCGTAATCCTAATTTGAAAAAGAGACAAGACTTGTCTAATTGTCAAATGAAAATTATTCTATAAGTACCTTAATTTCTTATAATCTACAGTTATTGTACCACATTTTAGTGCATGTGGTGTACCATGTTTTCATTCCTGTGTCGCATACCAAAAGTGGAATGATCCGCAAGGACCGCAACACTCTATTGGATTTGGATGGATCCTTTGATGTGGAATTCTCTGGGACTCCTCAATCAACTAATGTTGAGGCAGTTCTTGGGCATAAATTGGGATTGTACACTTGAACACTTGGGAAGGCATTTTTACTCTTCTTAGGCTACAATCTTAGGAGCTTTTGTATTATTCTAGGTGTACTAGCTGTTTTTAGCCTATTTCTTCTTCCTTTTTATCCTTTGCTTCTCTATGTAGCACATCTTGTCTTTCCTGTACCCTCTCCATTCTTTTGTTCAATTAATATAGCAATTAGCTATTTTTCGGCGTAGTGGTCCTGTTGTCTGTGATATGTAGGTTTTTATCGATTCAATACAATACATTCTTTATGTTTCAGAAGTAAATTACCTTCACATGTAATAAGCACTGCTTCCTACAATTGTTCAGAGTTAAATATTAATTTCTTCTTAAAAAGAAATTTCCTGAGGACTCTTGGTTTCTTTGGGACATTACATAGATAGGAATCCTTGCAGCTCCATTTAATTTTGATACTTCTTGTGCAGATCTATCACAAAACTTTGTGTGCAAAGGCTCTTTCTATAGTTTATTCTTGCACTTCTATGCTGGGCATAATGAGTGGCGTGTATAAGGTATTTTCTTAATACTGGCTCTTTACATTGTCTTAAGTCAGACGCTGGCAGGGATAGTCTTTGTTAATATCAAATGACTAATCTAATAATTCTTAATGTTTAGACGGAAACCAGTGCACTAATATTGCCAATGGTTCCAGCATGGATGGATCGGTTTTCTATTATCCTGGAACATCCCGTTCATTCTGAAGATCCTGATGACTGGAGCATCAGAATGGAGGTTCAGTTTACTGTCTGTGTTCTATGTTGTCAAATCTACTGTTATCATTTGTGTAAATTAGATTTAGCCATCTGTTTATAATATTCTGTTTATGCTGCCCAACATCAGGTTTTAAAATGCTTGAATCAGTTTGTTCAGAATTTTCCAGGCATTGCAGAAACACACTTTATGGGTAAATTTGTCATTTCTTCTTCTCAGTAGATAAACCAAATATTCCAGATGCCTTCAAGAACTGCTTCTCAATTCTTCCTCTCCTTTAATCTGTCACCCTATGGTGCTTTGTTGTTTCAGTTGTTGTGGGACCATTGTGGCAGACATTTGTATCATCTCTTGGAATATATCAACGATCATCAATTGAAGGCACAGAAGATCCCTATGACGGAAGATACAATTCTGATGGTGCAGAGCAAAGCCTCGAGTCCTTTGTTATCCAGGTAAAGCCGTAAAGGTTCATGACTTTTGTAGATTTGCTTTGATTTATGTAAGGTGTACAGAAACATGATTGAAGGTTTGCAAGGACAGATGACCCAAGATTGTATTCTGAATTTTTCTACTTGGTGGCTTTCGGCGAAATAACTCGACTTTTTGATCAAATACATGACATGGAAGTATGCGGCTTTAATTTGATGTTAATAATTTTTTTTGTATCCAATCTAAGCAGGAGAAAAACCTTGTTGGACACACAAACATATTGAATACATAATTACAAAACCAGAATTCAGAAAAAAATTGTAGCCCCCCTTCCTCCCCCGAAAAAAAAAAACTCAGAAAGAAAAGAAAAAAACTCGACAGAACCCAATCAGATCAAATCCCACACAATAATTATAAACCAGTTAAAAAACACACAAACCCACATCAAAAGGCACGATGAAATCACCCTAGTAACACCAAAAAACCAAGTAATTACTATAATACCTCATTGTTCCCCAATACTATAATAACTCATTGTTCCCCTCCCTCTAGCATTTTCATTAGAAGTATTATTATCACTCTTACTTCATGCTTCATCTACGATCTTTGTTGGATTAATATAATTGATCATTTGATACATAATAAAACAATCAAAAAAGGAAAAAGATCTCTCTGATGATTGTAGACTAACATTGAAAATGGCTGTAATTCCACAACTATTGTGATCATTATATTAGACTAGTAAAAGAAGGAAAAAACCAAGAGCCCTTTGGCTTAAGGTTATGAGTGTCACACTCCTAAATGGGAGGTCTTTCAAGTCTTGCCAACAAGATGTGGGAGTGAGTGCGTGTGTATTTGCCGATAAAAAAGGTAAAAGATGGGAAATACCACTTCTCTTTTAGGATAAGTTGAATGGTAAAATATTTACGGTTTGGAAGAGGAAGAAGAAGAGATAGAGAAGAGAGAAAGGAAAAAGAAGAAGAGTCTAAGGAGATTGCCTTGTCTCCTTCATCCATAGGTATTCATAATATTACTATACCGAAGATAATTACCAAATACCCTTGTAGAAGAAAGACAAACAAACGATAAATAAAATAGAAATAAATAAAAACACTTCTAACAAGAGGAATGCATTATGTGGGGGAAGTTTTTGGGGTGAAAACTGGCGAACTTGCTAACTTAACCGCGTGGATGGCTTGGAGGGGAGTCTGCATTCTCCACTCCCTTTTTATTTTTTATCGGTATCATTGATTGGGGATTTGGAACAAGCTTGTTTGAACTTTTATTTAATTGAATTCTGCAAGCCTTTGTGATGGATCTCTATTGTAGAGAATGAAGTCAACTGTTTGAAAAAGATTTAAGGATCTATATTGCTCAAAGTTCCTTTGGTTTCCCTCTAATCACATCCTTTTGAGGGATGTGAAAACAAAAGGGCAGAGGCCAATACCGAACATTAAAATCATATAAGAATCTTAGGAGGTACAAAACTACTTTAAGAATATTCTAGAAACCTGTACCATTTGTGGCTCCCAACTAGGAGTCAGCTAGATTGATCCATTTTCTTCAATTGGCATTTTTTAAAGCCATATTTCTTGCTGAATACAAGGCAGTGATGCTATTCTCTAAATCTCATTGCTTGTTCCCGCCCTTTATGGCATTCTTTTGTCTGGCTGGCACCTTGAACCTTTTATCAAGTCAGTCCTCCGTAGTCCATAATGATGTGTTGGTTTTTTCACATTGCATGTGGAAAAACCATATCAAATGACCTCTCCCTCTTTCTCTCTCTTTCTTTGTATTTATTTATTTTTTCTGGGTGTACCCGTGTGTGTGTCAAACATCTTCTCAATTTGTCCATCTAGGTGATTAATTACTTAAGTAAATCTGAATATGCAGCTATTTGAGTTTCTATTGACCATTGTGGGTAGCACGAGATTGGTAAAGGTGTGTTCCTAGATCCTTCATTTTGATTCTGCTTTGTATTGCTTCGTTTCCTTACAAATGATGTCACATGCTACGCTATGTAGGTTGTTGCAAATAATATTAAAGAATTGGTATATTATACCATTGCCTTTCTGCAGATGACGGAACAACAGGTAATATTCTAAGGCCCCGTTTGATGGATCGGATTAATAAAGAGGAGATATATAATCCCACATGATAAGTTATTTCCTCGGACTAGTAGTGATGGGATTATTAATGCCACGTTGTCTCAAGTAATGTATATCCCATATTTTATGGGATTGATTATCCAATTGATACATATTCCTCTCACAATTTGGTGCATTTAAACAAGGGAAATACAATCCTGTGGGATATGTAATCTAGTCTTTCATTTAATCCGATCAGTCAAACTTCCCCCAAGTTCCTTGTCATAGTGTGTTTCAGCTTCACACAAGCCATGGCTGTGATTTCAGATTACACGGTTTATGTTTTCAATTACTTCTGCTAATTTATAAATTGAAAACACATTCACTATGTATAACATAAACCTAATGACAGAATTGCATTTTTACCTATTATAGTGTAGATTACCACCACCAAATTGTTCTTGTATGCGGTTGGGGTATCTGTGTAATTTAATGTTTTTTTGTCTCTCTAGTCATTAATAATTTTGTTTGATAGACTGAGGATTATTGGTTCTTATCTTACGGAGACTGCAATTTTTTGGGATCTGAATGACTTCCCATAATGCATGGTTAAATTTTTGATTTTGCTCTAGAATTTTATGTATCTGAAAACAGGAATGGTGGTAAAGAAAGAAAAAGGGATTTTGAACCTTTTTGTGGGATTCATGTCATTAAAAGGTAGACAACGGTTTTATGATGGCTTTGAGGCAAGATGATTCCATAATTTTCCTTGTAACCACAATACTTTGGGGTGATTTGGTTTGCTTAAGGGCCAGTAGGCTTCCTAATGGTTGTCTTTGATTTGATGACATGCTGACCCACCTATAGTTTCGTTCATTATAGGATTTCTATTCATGTTTCCTTTCTGATTTCACACATTGTTTTGCTGCTCCTATTTCAAAAAATATATTTTTGTCAGATGACAAGAACAGAATATGCAGCAAGTAGGACAATAGAGACCAGTAGTGAAGTGATTGATAAAATAAACAACCGGAAGATGGTTTTATGTCCTCACTATTTTGGTTCTATCAGATCTCTCTGTTCATTACAAACAGTTAGCCTATGAATCAAAAGAATGGAGAGGAGTTGACACCTCCCTTTTTGTGAGTGGTGCTTGAAAAACTCTGCATTTTAATTTAGCAAATGGACATAGGTGTCCTGTTGGATGGATATTTGGTTAACATTTGAGTTAGAATGCAGAATCTGGTAAATAATGGCCATGGAAATAGTGTTTATTTATCCAAAAGGAAGTAATGGTTTAATTTTTAGAAATTTGGCTAACTTCAGTAACATTAGGGGATTTTTTTAAAAGCATATTTAAATTCAGGTTTTTCAATTGCCTGGCAATCATCGATTTAGGAGAAGCAGATTTGCACTGCATTTCTGAATAGAATGAGACATTTTGAATTTAAAACGTTGTCTCGATCTTCCCACTTATCCTATCTTATTCCCATCCGTTTAACAATAACTGGAAATCATTAATCTCTCCTATTTTTTCTTTTTGGGTTGTTTGCCTTTTCTGGCTGCTATTTCATTATAAATCTTTAAATTTACAGCTTGTTTTTCCTTTAACAAACCCCCCCCCCCCCCACAAAAAAAAACAAACAAATAAATAAAAAATCAATAAAATCCAATTTACATTATGACATGTGACTTGTGCCCAGGTCCATACTTGGTTGCTGGATTCTAACCAATATGTTGCTGATGAGGATGACAATACTTACAATTGTCGTGTTTCTGGTAAGTTGTTTATGAGGTATATAAATGTTACTTGAAGTAAATCAGTAAAAGCCTGTATGTGTGTGTCGGTGGGCTTGTATATTTCTTTCAAAGTAAGGCCTAAATGAATGTTGTTTTTTCCCCAATTTGTATTATCAGCCCATGTCTTGTTTAACGGTGAGACCCGAGTCTGTATTGTTGATCTCGTGATGATTTTAAGATAATCCTGAATCTATAAGTAAAAAATTAATAATTTGGGACACTGATTTCTGAAATATGAACATAATGAACATCCGAGAAGTTTATGAAAACTTATCACATGTATGCCATGTGTTGATAATTAGGATGATATAAATAATGATTATTATCATCGGAAGTAAAAACGTGCTAGTGATAAAATTTATATGAAACAGCTAGAAAATATAATTTGGTTATTCAGATAGTGCCTGCCAGTGCCACCATAGGTGGTTTTCTAACTATATATGTAATTGGCAATGCAACTTGAAATGTGAGTAATCTCATTTGATGTGATGTGAAATGAGTTGATTTCGGTGGAAAATAACTTTTTCTTTTTAAAGATGGAAAACGTTTTTTGATCGAACGGGATAAACCAGTGTGTTACTAGTGCCACTACCATTGTCACCACCATCACCCCACACCATTATCACATCACCACTGCTACTACTGCCACCACTGCTCTACAACTCCTAACAACACCATATCATGTCACTTGAACCCACTCCACAACCACTGCCGCCATTACCCATTGCCACCGATATTCCACCACCTCGACCGCTTCACACAAGCACCACCGTTGCTGTCTGCGGCACACACGTCCTCCCCGGCAGCACCAACACAATTTAGGCTTGCCCTTTACTACTATACTATTTTCACTGTCCTCTACATTTGCACTTAGCTACGTGAATGTTCTTTTTAAAAAAAAAAAAAAAAATCCCATTGGACCAGAGGGCCAATTTTATATGGGGAAGACGATGACATGTCATCAAAATTTAATGATTATAGCTTGTGTAATGACAAGTGGACCCATTAGCTGTTGGTTGAACCAAGTTTAGATTACTAGTTGAGCTAAATGCAAAATCACTTTTTCTTCTCCTAAATGATGCTTAGGCTTTTGTCATGGCCCAGATTTCAGGCTAGGAGCTCAATTGATGCTACTGTATAGCCATGCATCCATATCTCTTAATTTCCTAAACATTCCTTCAATGCTTGCAGGGATCATAGTTAATCAAAATCTTACGATTAACGATTTATGGATGAATTTATTTTGTGATAAAATCGTGATTAATCTTATGATTCACGGGTCGATTGATTACTTACTTTTCATGCGATTCTTAAAATTATCATAACTAACAAATCATGAGCTTTTATTTATCACTTTTGTTTAATTTAAAAATACTATAATACAATTTAGTGTGTTTATTGTAAAAATAAGATATAATTATGCATAATTTATTGTTGATTTGGTTATTAAAGAATATAATAGGAGCAAGACATATGCGATTTATGTCCAAAATGTCAAAATACATTTTTGAAGGACATAAAAAATGATAATAACACTTTCAATATTTTTCTATTGTTATTTTGGTGAAATAATCATAGTTTAATATGATGTGAATTAAATCAGCTATACTCAACGATTACACAATATTTTTTTCTATACAATTAACACACAACACGTTTGAAAATGTATTATGTTTAAACTAGGGAATTTTTACTATCTTCTGTAATTCTACTTTCTTTGAATTTTTTTCGTCAATTTAGTGAATTTCAAAAGAGAATATATTATGATCTTTTAAAAAACAACTTATAATGGGTTAGATTTGAGCCAAAATCTCTTGATGAAGTTAAATGTTTTCCCAATTAGACTATGTAATCATGTTTTTAGGGTTTGCTTGTTATGCCGAACTGAATTGGATCGGATACGAGGGTTAAGTAATACTTTGGATCCCACATGCTTTTCTAATACCATGGGATTATAGATAGGATTATATATACAATGACAAATTTAGTTCATGTTTGGTTAGAGTAAGATAAAGAATGGGGTAAGAATTGTAGAGTTATTGGTAGTCGTTGGATATGGAGGGAAGATGATTTGGAGCCTGATACGGTATTAGTTATCTCGAGAATAGTTCGGCATCTTTGGAATTATTAGTCCGGCATATACCGGATCATTAGTTCAAGTTCTGCAATACAAACACGGGACTATTAACCCCCAGAATACAAAAAAAAATTGGTTAGCCCTTATGCCCATCCAATCGCTCTTTAGTCCCTCACAACAAACAAGACCTTATTGGACAATTTGTGTTAATATTTATTTTATTTCATACATGTGAGGTATTTACCATCATATTTATAGTTTATGATGAATCTTACGATTCTCGATTTGATTCGATTCTTGATTTACAAAACCAAAATTTTGATTCACGATTCAATTCACAATTTGACAACTAAGGCAAGGACCATGATTTACTTTTGCACTTCCCTTCACAGGCAAATTCACCTTATGTGCAGGGGGTAGTTGCCAATTGAATGATTTGGATAACTTTGGAGAATGTACGGGCGACCAAAGCATCAAGGATTGTTTCCTTGATTTTCCTACCATAACTTATCTTTTTGTGACTAGTTTGATTCTTGAAATTTTGTTCATTTTTTTGTTTCATTCTTGGTTGTGAAAAACTTAAAAAATCAATAAATATATATACATACATGTATGTATAGGAATGTACGTATGCGTATATATATTTATGGATGCATGTATACATATGCATATAATTGTGTGTATGTACATGCATCTACGTATGGGTGTGTCTGTAATCTGTATGCAATTTTAAAGGTGTATAAAATTGGGTTAATAAGCGGGCTGGGTTTGACTTCAGATAAATGGGTTGGGTTAAGCATGGGTGAGGGTGAGGGTGAGGGTGAGGGTGATAATCACGCAACTAAATGGATAGTGAATATGAACATGGGTAATTAAAAACCAACCCATTACAACCAGCCCAAAGAGCCGACAACCCCCCCCCCACATTTGGCACTCCTAGTTGAAATCTGGATGCTCTGCATATCCCAGCAGTTTTTAGTTATATTTTATTATAGCATGTATAACGACACTTTGGGAGTGTATAGACAATATTAGTGAGCATATAAGAAAATCAAATTATTAGAAGATGCTTGTACACTTTCAAATGTTAGTTGAAGGCCTTAATGCGAAAAACTTTGTTGTGCTATTTTACGATGCTCCATCATGCATTCTTCATTAGGTGGATGCCAAGTCTTTCACATGCAGCCACTTTTTATATAATTGCCTTTAACTGGCTAATGGGGAATTCTCTAATTTGGTGCATTCTTCTCTCTATACACCTCATTCAACATAATACAAGAGACTGTTATCATCACATCTTATTGTGGTTGGGCAAGCAAAGAAGAGTATAACTACTGGCATAAATTGGCATAAATTTTCTTTGAAGAAGAACACTTCACAACTGGCTGCTTTTTTAGAAATCACTGTGGAGCATAAAGAATCTGGTAGTTGTGGTTGTTTCATGCGTGCGAGAGCTCTATCCTCATTGATGGGAATGGTTGAAGGAAGAAAAATGATATCAATTTTCTGGATAAACTAATTCCTTCTTTCATGGAAGGGATGGAAACTTAAGGGCAAGGATGATGGAAAGGTAAAGGAGTTTAAATAACTCTTTGTTCCTCCACCTGTTTGGTTGAAACAAAAGGAAAGATAAGAGGCTAATGTGCTTACTATATCCTCAGATAGACAAGTATCTTATGTGAATACCAAATATACAACAGCAAAACCTCATCCAAACATTTCCTTTCCTTGGTATCCTGTCTCCTGGTTGAGTTGGACGGTCCAGAGGGATTTCTTTCTTGCAGCTTCCTTCCTTTTTTTTCCCCCCACTTTCCACCAGGTGAAGAAAAATGTCTCCATGGCCCATGAGTCTACATCCCCCTGAAGGTTCCTTCTAGTTTTTATGCTGCCAAGTTCAATACCCCTTCCGCATGTTATAACAAAGCGAGTCAAGTGTTGTTACTCTGTTCATTATTATGCTGACTTTAGAGTTAGAAAATTCTGATGACAGATACGAATTGGCTCCTTGGGATCTATTCAATTTCTAATTTAATATTCGAGATTTATTGCATGTGAACAAAGAGTAAGTGTTGTAAAGTGAAAGGACCAGGAAAGAGCAAAGGGAAGAAAGATAAAAAGGGTCTGACACACATAGTTCTTATTCTAGGAACCAGTCTCAGACCTAAACACAAAAGGTTGCCCTTGGGATGCACACGGTTAGATCACAGCAGAACTGTGGTATTAGTTTTCCAGGAAACTAGATGCATTTCTATCATGCAAATTCAATTGGCTCACAGGTATTAGAGCATGTTATAGTTTGTAGAAACAGTAGTTAGAATAGCCTCATTGAAGTGGTATAATGCAGTCTTGTTCTGACCTCATATTCAGTTTTTCTTTTTGGTGTTGTCTTTTATCTGTTTCTACACAATTATGAGCTTGTTATGTAAGTATATAGCGGACAGCGGTTAGGTTACATGCTCTTTATCTCACTGTTTATTTGTGTGCGTACATTGTGGTATTTCATTCCATTATTCTTCATTGCTCTGTTTCGTTAATGAAATCCTTCAATGATAGAAGTGTAAGAATTTTTTCTTTAAATGATTATTATGCGTTTGGACT
>JAOTRH010000002.1:2568602-2590060 GCA_034768845.1 Heliamphora exappendiculata
ATAAAATATATTTCATAATTTATAAAAATGGGAATCTCTCTTTGTAAGAATATGAAACACGTGATAAAAGAAAATGCAAAATAAAATAATATAAATAAAGAAAATAAAGATTTAATAGAAAAAATAAAACAAGTAAATGTATAATTTTTTAAAACATAATACAGGTAACAAATATTTACCCTTAGAACCGCGGTTCCAAATCGGAACCGAACCGTTATTTATCGGTTCGGTTCGGTTCGGTGATACATACGGTTCGGCTCCGTTACTTAAACTCTTGGAACCATTCATAATGAGTTGGTTCTTAGTTTAACTCAAAACCGAGTCAAATCGTCCCGTAAACACCCCTACAAAGAAAGGTTGCTCGCTTCGGATTGATCTGTGCCATGATCTTAGGCCGTGAATCAAAGATTCCTCTTGGCGAGGAGAGTCGGGCTGTGAAGGAAACGTCAAAACGAGATTGCATACTCCCACTCTCAACCTTCTTATTAGAACAGAACATTTCTTCTGCAAGGAAAGGCCGATATCTTTCGTAGTAGCCAAGGATGAGTTCAATCCATTAGGTTTTTCGATTTGTTCATAAAAATTATGAGAGATAAGGAGCAATCTCAATTAGACCTAGATCCAATTTAGTGTCATTCTTGGTGAACATGATCTGCCAAGACTGCCATAATCTCTTTGATCCCTTCAATTATGTGCCAGAGATTTCGTAGAAAAGTGCCATATGTGGCTGTCCATAGGGGCTAATTGTAAGAGCTAAATTTCGAATAAGGTTTGAGGGCATAAAACCATAACCAAGCCTTTGAAGTTTCGTGTCTTGACCCGATATGTCGGGAGAATTTTCTTACTATGTTAAAACATTTATGTGAATGCTATTCCAATCTATGTGGTCTTATTTTGTGTCCCGTGCTATGAAGCATTACTCTCTTTCATTCCAAATTCAAGAATATGGCCAGTACAATTGATTGGTTTGTGTGCCTCTCTTATTACTTTTTTTGTGGAGATTTTTTGATTGTCCAAATTTGCAAGCTACCGAATTGCATGAATTATCTTCGAATCACAATTGATATGATTCTTCTATGTTTTGAATTGATTCATTCTTTAAGTTTCGTCACAATTCACAATATGAGCTCCAGACTATGTATTTGAACTGTAGAGGGTAAATCAAATTGAATTGTAAGATTTGAATTGTGAGTTGTGAATTGTGATATTCTGGAAAATATGTTCATAGCAGTCTCGAATGCCCTTGTATTGCTAAGGAAACCAAACATTCTAAAGGTGGAGGTAGACATTGTTTATACTATTGAGTTTTAACCTTATGCTCGCATTAACAACTGTACTGCTTGTTCATCTTTTTACAGGCAATCAAAAATGCTCCAGGTTGTATTCAACCCCTTGTTTCTCGAGTTCTACCTTATGTCGGTCCAATCCTAAATAACGTATGGGTTGATAAACTGACATACATAAATTGTATTCAGTTGTCATATACTAATCTGTTTCTAATGTATCCTACTGTCATTCATCAGCCCCAACAGCAGCGTGATGGTTTAGTTGCTGGTGCTTTGGATCTCGTGGCAATGTTGCTAAAGGCAAGTCAAAATGGCGTCATACTTAATTGTTGATGTATATATGTAATTATTCTTTTGTCTAATCATTTTTGCTTTTCTTGGAGTGTCACTTCATCATGTTTTGTATCTTGCTAATGATAGCATACATTTACATTGTCAGAATTCGCCTATTGATGTGGTGAAAGCTGTATATGATACTTGTTTTGACTCTGCTAACCGGATAATCCTTCAGACTGATGATATCAGCGAAATGCAGGTTCTCTTATTTTGCTAAATTTGCATTATTCTTTTCTCAGGTTCCATGAGCTATTTCTCCCCTTTTCAGTAGTCAATGCACTTGGTGCATCTGAATTATAGAGTTGACTTATCTGTTTTGCAATTACTTTAACCAGAATGCAACAGAATGCTTAGCTGCTCTTTTGTCTGTTGGAAAACAAGAAGTTCTTGCTTGGGGTGGTGATCCCGGATTTACGATGAGAAGTTTGCTTGATGTAGCTTCAAGGTAGTTTGATTAATCTTGTTTCACCCTTTTAGAACTATGAGAACTCGTTTGTTATTGTTATTTTTTTAGTCTTGCATAAGAGCTATCCTGATAGACCAATTGTAGATTCTAGCAAAATTAGTTGTGTACTCCTCTTATACTTTGCATGTGGCTCCGTAGGGTTTATATGTTGGGTGGAGAACTGGTTATGATGTGGCTCCATGGGGTTATACGTAGGATGGATAACTGGTTATGATGGAGAATCTTACCTTTTTTGGAGAGAGCCAATTGTGTTGCCTATACGCCCTTTTAACTTTAGGCCGGGTTTTAACAGTTCCTGTTCCATTTTTTTTATTGTTAGAGCATCTCCGTGATAGTCAAATTAACTATCCAAAATTCTGCTTTATTACTTTAGGTAGCCACTTTTTCAATGTACACTCGAACACGATTGTCTATTTTAGCTATCTTTTCTTTAAAATATTGTTTTTTTATTCATTCGTTCCTTCTTTTTTTGGCCTTTTTCAATATGACTAAATTTACCAGCAATCATATTTTGAGCAAACATATTTTTCAATCTCCAATTTAAATAGGTCAATTTCCTTTAAAAAAAAATAATAATTGTGAGTACATGAATCCTTTTACGCAATTCTGCTATGTTCAGGGCCATATCTTCAGTTAGTTTGAATAAGTTTGTATGATTTCTTAATACAGTATCTCATGTCAATTTAGGTCTACCTCTCCCCCAGTGTTTCTATTATCTAAATTCATGTTGTTTTTCTTTACTACTACATCAATTGGCCTACGTTGCATGCGTTCAAAGCACTTTAATCTATTTTCTCTCAGCTTGTCTTCAATTGGTGTGACCCCTACCATTTCACGAATTTTTTCATTCATAATTTTGTCTTTTCTAGTCTTGTCGCACATCCACCTTAACATTCGCATTTCATCAACATTCATTTTATTTATGTAATCTTTTTTAGCAGTCCAATATTCTATCTCATATAAAATCGCTGGTCTAATAGCTTTCTTATGAAAATTTTCTTTTAGGCTTGTATGTATTTGTCGATCACAAAGAACGCCAGAAGTACCCCTTCACTTGAGTTAACCGGTGTTGATTTTATGGGTTACATCATTTGCAATATCTCTATATTTGTTAATAATCAAACCTAAATAGCAAAAATATTTATTTTTAGGTATATCTTAGTTTTGAATTTTTATTTCTTCACTATTAATGCTATTATTATTGCTAAAACTATATTCTATATATTTAGTTTTTTTCTTACTTACTCGAAACTCTTTTGACTCCAAAACTTTCCTATACATTTCTAACTTAGTGTTAACTTTACTCCTATTTTCATCCACTAAGATAATATCATTAGCGAACAACATATGCCATAGAACATTATTCTGAATATGTCTAGTCAATTCATCTATAACTAAGGTAAAAAGATAAAGACTCAAAATCAATCCTTGGTGTAATCTTACTGTAGCCGGGAATTTATTTGTTTCGCTTGCGAGTGATCTAATTGTCGTGGTAGTTTCATTATACATGTCTCTTATCACATTAGTGTACTCCTTTATCATTTCCTTTCTCTCCAATGCCACCATATAATATCTTTAGGAACTCTATGATAGGTATTTTCTAAATCTATAAAAATCATATGAAAATCTCTCTTTTTTTCTCTATACTTCTGTATTAATTTCCTTAGTAGGTAGATTGCTTCTATAATTGATTTAACATGCATTAGACAAAACTGATTCTCTGACACTGTTGTTGTTAATCTTAGACCATATTCAATCACTTTTTCTTATAGCTTCATCGTATGACTTATCAACTTAATACCTGTGTATTTGTTACAATTTTGAGTTGTTTTTTTTATTTTTATATATAGGTACTGGAATACTATTTCTCCATTTTTTTGGCATTTTAAAAATGATTTGTTCAGGGAATAGTAGGTCAACAAATTTGTTGACCCAATTTAGCTAAAAAAAAATAGTAAATCTCTTACGTAGTCTGTTGGAGACTCTCCTCGAGTTTCTTTTAGTTGGACTTTTGTTCCATTAAAAAGGTTAAAGGGGGCTATATGGTTGATCTTTTACTGGATTTTACCAGATATTTCATTGAGGCTTGTCTAACTCACCAGAGACTTTTGAGATGCACTCCAAGGTGTTTTGAATAGTATTTAGACTGGGTAATTCCCTCACGAAACTAGATGGCTTGGTTTTAAAGTTGATTGCTTTTCTCTTTCATATTCATGAGTCCAGGTTGGTGATTTGAACTGTCCTACGGTATTAAACAAAGCAATCAATAGTTTTTTATTTTTTATTTTTATTGAGACACAGAAACACTTGGGTGAAGAGGGTTGTCTTGGTAAGCAAAATTATTTTATATGACTTTAATGTCTCATAAGCGGAAGAAAAGTATTTTACTTGGTTGCATGAATAGCATACTGTGCGTGACTGTTCTGCATTTACAATTGTCAGTCTCCCATTGGATGTACCCTAGGAAAGAACAACAAGAGTCACCTCCCTCGAGAACAACTTGAAAGCAACAAGCCCTTCCTTTTCTAATAAGTGGGCTTGTTTTCTCTGAGAGACAACTTCCCAAACCATAAAGAACTGGACACCCGTATTTACATAATATTTATTTATATTAACAAAAAATAGATAAACAAAATTCCCAATCGAACAATCTCCAATATTTATTCATTTCTTAACATATGCATTGCAACTATACACAAGTTGTATTTGTTTTGCTATTTTTATATGTGAAATATATATACTCTCCCTTAGGTGCTCCCGACCTTCCATGTGCCCTTTCTTTCCTTTTGTCCCTTACCTTCCGCATGCCAGCTTCTGTCGCCCACTTTGACAAGTAAGAAACTTTAATACCTATATATGAAATAAAGAGAATATTCTCAATTGCAACAATTATAAAGGTGTTTAGTTGATAGGTCATTCATTGAAATTGTGAGAGGAAGTGATGGAATATCAGTTAAAAGTTGCAACAAAATGCCAAAGAATCATTTTTTGTTTTTTGGGATTTTAGAGCATCTATGAAAAAAATATTAGTTATTAAGGAGACTGATAGGAATAGTGGACAGAAAAGATAATTGATCTTCGTATATATATTTTTTATAAATTTATAAAAAAATTATGCAAATTGCCTAGAGATATATTATACTGCGGGCTTAAAGAAAAAGAGTGACAAATAGGTTAACACTACATTAGGAAATGGGTCACTACGTAGGTGGGGCGGTAATTTTGTTGCAGGAGAGGCATGAGTGCAGGTTGATCTTGTGGTGGCTCAACCCACAGGTTCTATTCCTTTTGGGTTCCAATACATTTAACTTCCCTCTGAAAGAAAATGCGAATGCCACAGTTACCCCCCTTTGCCTCGCTCTTCCCCTTGGTTGGAGCCGTTTCTTTCTTCTGGCTGTTCTATGTCGCACATACTCAACTTGTAATTTTGACCGAATATGCAAATCCAAGAAAATCTAGTTAGAACTGGGTGTGAAGTTTATCGAGGTAGTAAAGGCTTTGATCGGCAGTTCCCTCAACTATTGCTCCAGCTTCAAAAGTGGGTTTGCTTTCTCATTCCTGTAGAAGGCCTATCAAAAGTGGTCCAAGAGGGTATCTAGAGCCTTTGCGCCTTTAGTTGCCCATTTATTTGTTGAAGGGCTTTGAAATGCACTTTCTGGTAGACCTGGACCGAAGCATTGAGATTTATGGGATTTATAATAAGTGGAACTCAAAGTAAATATATGAAATGTAATTTTAGTAGCAGTAGAATTAAAATACCAAGATGTGAGTGTGAAAGTGTATTTTTTTGTTTGGTTATTTTGTTAATTATTTGTTAGTTAGAGAGTAGTTGAGTTTTTTAAGACTAATTAGAGTTTTAGATTTTGTCCTATTTATACTATGTAACTTATATTTTTTGTTTAAAACTTCATTTTTGGTTAATGGAATAATATATTAGTTTTCTTCGTTCTCTTTTCTGTCATGGTATCAGAGCCACCTTTAGAATCCTAGCATTGCCGACAACTTCTGACGCACCACCGACCAAGCTCCGATGAATTTCTTCTTGTTTTGCAACCTTAGTCACCGTCGAAACCATAACCCTTCGAAAAACCCTAGTTCATAGAACCCTTCGAAAAACCCTAGTTTGCAGACCCCTTCTCCCACTAGCGACCACCGGTAACGATTGACGACCACCGGCGACGCCTCCTTGATCCTCGTCAACCACTGACGAGGCTCTTGACCACCGCGGAACCTCTGCAAATCCACTTCTCCTTAGTTCGCGAGCATTCGTCCAAACCATCGAGCCTCTGCAAATCCACTTCTCCTTGGTTCGTGACCTTCTTGAGCATTTGTCCAAACCATCGAACCTCTGCAAATTCACTTCTCCTTGGTTCGCGACCTTTGGGAGCATTTGTCCAAACCAAAACCCTAGTTGTCGCAACCCACAACGCCGACTATATCAGCCCTTTGCCTCGCCGACCTCTGGCGACCTCTTTTAGAACATTAGCGACCTCCGGTGACCTCGCCGGAGCCTCAGTAACCAGATCAGGGCCTCGTGCAACCCGACCCGACCTGCGTGTGCTTGACCCCTAACTATGACAACCACAAATGACTTCGCCTGACTTTGACGACCTCGTCAGGCCCTCGTTGGAGCTCCAACGGCCTTGCCAGAGCTTTGTTTCGCCTCACCGGAGTTCTAACAGCCTCGCCGGAGTTTTGTTTCCTTTGGTTCTTCAGTTTTTCAACAGTTTTGTGCATCGGGCCTCCTATTTCCGTTGATTTATGCTTGGGTTCTCTTACTATATACTTTAGCACTTGGTTATTTGTGCTTGGTTATTTTGTTTGGTTATTATTTTTTGGTTTTATTCTTAGTAGTGTTATGGATTTTCAGTCAAAACACGACTTAATCCAACCCACAAGTCCCGTTGGTTTAGAACGTAAACAAGCCACAAACGAATCAAACAAGAATAGGAACGAAAAACAACCAAACAAGCACAGACACAAGATTTTATGTGGTTCGACAATGGTGCCTACGTTCACGGACTCACACTCGTTTTATTAGTCAGGGGATTACAAAAGAGAATTAAGTTCTTGAGAGAACTACAGAAGCATAGAAGAAAGACTAAGCACACACATCCCCACTCCTGCGGCTGCTGCAAACCCTAGCAGCCTTATAACAGGCGCGCCTCGGACAGACCGCTCGAGCGGTCTGTCGGGCGGTTTGTCGGGCGGTCATGAACCACCCTCAGTTTCTCCTATTGCAGACACCATCGCTTGAGCGGTGAAAAGACTGCTCGAGCGGTCAACCTAAGAACGGGGTTTTTCTTCACTCTCAGCAAATCTCTCACTTGAAGTAAAACCACTCCAAGCCTTGTCCGATCCTGAAATTTCAAGTCCTGTGTGAGTCAACCCCCTTTGTCTTCTAAGCTTGAAGACCAACAGAAGCTGAACTGTTCCTCAGCTTCTCCACTATCACTACCTTTGTGAACATATCTGCAGGATTTTTACTCGTATGAATTTTCTCTAGATTAAACTGCCCCTCTTCCAGTTGAGACCGAATAAAATGATACTTTATATCTATATGCTTGGTCATTGAATGAAATGCCGACTTCTTTGCCAAATGTATAGCACTCTGACTGTCGCTGTACAACTGACACTTGTTCTGACCTCTTCCCACTTCTTTCAAAAAACTCTTTAGCCAAATCAGCTCTTTACATGCTTCAGTGGCTGCGACATATTCTGCCTCGGTGGTAGAGATTGTTACTATATTCTGCAATCTAGAAACCCAGCTTACCTTTGCACTACCCAAGGTAAACACATACCCTGTCGTACTCTTCCTGCTGTCGATGTCCCCAGCTAGGTCTGAATCCACGAATCCTTTCAACTGAATTCCCGAGCCCTCATAACACAGAGCATATCCCGTGGTGCCTCTGAGATACCTCAGAATCCACTTCACTGCTTCCCAGTGTTCCTTGCCTAAATTTGACATGAATCTGCTCACAACTCCCACTGCATGGGCAATGTCCGGCCTCGTGCAAGTCATGGCATATATCAAGCTACCTACGGCTGACGCGTACGGTACCTTTTCCATGTAATTCCTATCTTCATCTGTGACAACTCACTGTTCCTTAGAAAGTCTGAAGTGACTTCCCAAAGGTGTGCTAACGGGCTTAGCACCTTCCATGTTGAACTGCTGCAGGACCTTTTCAACATACTCTGATTGCGAAAGTCTTAACTTCTGACTCTTTCTGTCCCTGCTGATCCTCATCCCGAGTATCCGTTTGGCTTCTCCCAAATCCTCCATAACAAATTCCTGGGACAGCTGTGCCTTGAGATTTATAATCTCATCCATGCTTGAGCCTGCAATCAGCATGTCATCAACGTACAGTAAGAGAATTACATACGAGCTGGTAAACCTCTTGATGTAACAGCAATGATCACCATGGCATATGATGAACCCTGTATTTGCCATGAAGCTATCAAACCGCTTATACCATTGCCTAGGTGCATGCTTCAATCCGTACAAGTTTTTCTTCAGCCTACACACCATGTCCTCCTTCCCTTTAACTGAATATCCCTGTGGCTGCCGCACATAGATCTCTTCCTCCAGATCACCGTGGAGAAAAGCTGTCTTGACATCTAGCTGCTCCAGATGCAAGTCTTCTGTTACCACTATACTCAGAACTGTCCTGATGGTGGATATTTTCACAACTGGTGAAAAGATCTCTGTGTAGTCTATTCCCGGCTTCTGCTGAAAATCTTTGACCACCAGCCTCGCCTTGTACCGCCTGCTACCATCAGCTTCTTCTTTCAGCCTGTAAACCCACTTGTTCTGCAGTGCTGACTTATCCTTGGGTAACTGAACCAGCTCTCAAGTCTTGTTAGATGAGAGAGATTGCATCTCTTCATCCATTGCTCGCTCCCACTCGCCCTTTGCCTCTGTCTGCAAAGCCTCTTCAAAGCATTTCGGCTCACCATTGTCTGTCAACAGCAGGTAGTGCGATGAAGGTGAATATCTGACTGTAGGTCTGCTTACTCTAGTAGACCTCCTGATTATGGGAGTTTGTGGCTCTGCCTGTGGAGTTGGCTGTCTATTCACATCCCGGGGTTCAAAGACTTTGTTAGATGATCCTTCAAACTCAGCATAGTCTGACTCATCTGCTGTCTTATCCTTCTGATCCTGTCTATTTTTATACAAAATAGACTCATTGAAGACAACATCCATACTCCTTACAACTTTCCTGCTTTCTGAATCTCACAGCCTATAATCGTAGCTTTCTGTTCCATACCCGACAAACACACATTTTCGAGACTTGGGGTCTAACTTCTCCCTATTTTCTGCCTCAACATGCACATAAGCTATGCAACCAAAAATATGTAAGAGGGAAATCTTTACCTCTTTTTCGGTCCAAGCTTCTTCCGGCAAACCACAATTTAGTGCAACTGAAGGCCCCCTGTTAATCAGGTATGCTGCTGTGTTCACTGCGTCTGCTCAGAATTGCTTTGGCAACCCGGCATGCAGTTTCATACTCCGGGCACGCTCCATGATCGTCCTGTTCATGCGTTCTGCCACTCCGTTCTGTCTCGGCTTCATCGGAACAGCCTTCAATCTCCTGATTCCGTTAGCTACACAGTAATCTTCAAATTCCCTGCTGCAGTACTCGTCGCTGTTATCAGATTTCAGACACTTTAATTTCAGGCCTGTCTCATTTTCAACGAATTCCTTCTAGTTCTTGAAAATTCCAAGCACGTCTGATTTATTCTTACAAAAGTAAACCCATAATTTCCTCGTAGCATCATCAATGAAGGTTACAAAATACCTCGAGCCACTGATAGAGGGTACCTGAATGGGATCACATACGTCTGTATGCACCAGCTCCAGTTTGTCTGATTTTGGAGTCCTCACCTGCTTTGTAAAGCTGACTTTTTTTTGCTTCCCGAAGACGTAATCTTTATAGAATTCCAGGTTTACTGACTTAATACCCAGTCGCTTCCCTTTCTGTGTTAGAGCTCTCATCCCCTTCTCACTCATGTGACCGAGACGCCTATGCCACGTGCTGGTGTCTCCTTTTGATGTCGCCACTGTTATGTTGTTGTAAGAACCCGAGGATACATATAGTGTACTCTCCTTCTTCCCTCGGACCAAAACCAATGACCCTTTAGTCATCTTCCAGAAGTCTCTCCCAAATGTCGTCACAATTCCAGATTCTGACAATTGGCCTACTGAGATCAAATTCCTCGTTAGACTTGGCACGTGTCTAACATCCTTCAGCTTCAGTACTGTACCGTTGGCCTGTGTAATCTGTACTTCACCCTTCCCAACTATACTTCAAGCTTGGTCATCTCCCAGATAAATTTTTTCAAAATTTCCCTTCACATACCCGTGAAGTATATCCATGCGGGGAGTGGCATGGAATGACGCTCCCGAGTCAACAATCCATGACGTAGTTCTACAGTCTAATGCACAAATGAGAGCATCTGTATTTTCCTCATCAGAAACATTAACAGTAGCCTTACCACCTTGATTCGTGTCGTCGCGCTTCTTCCTCGGAGCTTTACAGTCCCTTTTAATATGACCTTTCTGTCCACAATTCCAACATCCAGCTAACTTCTCCCGAGTCTGCGATTTGCCTCGTGATTTGGATTTGTGATTTCCTCGACCCTTCTGATTCTTCCTATCTGTCTTTCTTCCTCTACCATCAGCGTTTAACACTGACCCTGATGATGATCCTTCACCCGCTGTTCTGCGGCGTGATTCCTCTCCAAATATAAAACCTGCAACCTCCTCCAACTTCAACTTGGACGAGGAGTTGCTGACTGCGATAACCAGGCCACTCCAGCTTTCTGGTAAACTGGACAGGAGAGCCAGGGCTCTGGCCTCATCATCAAAATTGATCCCAACTGACTCCAATTGGTTTACAATTGAGTTGAACTCGTTGAGATGCTCCACTATAATGGTATCGTCCACCATCCTCAGATTGAATAGCCTCTTCATCAGGTATAGCTTATTTGATGCAGAAGGCTGATCATACATCTTTTCCAACACTGCTAGTAACCCTGCCGTCGTCTTCTCTTTTGCGATATTAGAGATCACCGACGGTGCAAGACTGAGTCGCACGGTCCCCAAAGCCTTTCGATCCAATATTTTCCACTCGGTTTGCGTCATCTTCTCCGGTTTCTCTCCAAACAGAGGTGCGAACAGATCCTTCTAATATAGAACGTTCTCGATCTGCTTCTTCTAAAGGGCAAAGTTCGATCCGTTGAACTTCTCGATCTTGATCTTACTGTCGTCTGCCATGTTGTATTTTCTAACCTCCGAACTCTGCTTTGATACCAGTTGTTATGGATTTCCAGTCAAAACACGACTTAATCCAACCCACAAGTCTCATTGGTTTAGAACGTAAACAAGCCACAAACGAATCAAACAAGAACAGGAACGAAAAACAACCAAACAAGCACAGACACAAGATTTTACGTGGTTCGGCAATGGTGCCTACGTCCATGGATTCACACTCGTCTTATTATTCAGAGGATTACAAAAGAGAATTAAGTTCTTGAGAGAACTACAGAAGCATAGAAGAAAGACTAAGCACACACATCCCCACTCCTGCGGCTGTTGCAAACCCTAGCAGCCTTATAATAGGCGCGCCTCGGACAGACCGCTCGAGCGGTCTATCGGGCGGTCATGAACCACTCTCGGTTTCTCCTACTGTAGACACCACCGCTCGTGCGGTGAAAAAATCGCTCGAGCGGTCAACTCCAGAACGGGGTTTTTCTTCACTCTCAACAAGTAGCTGTTCGATTGCCTTGACAAGATTTTAGTATGAGATTTTAACGTGAGATCTTGAAACAAGTATTGATGTTTTGGAGTACGTTTATTGATCCACAAGGTTTTGATTCAGATTTGTAGGATTTCCTAAGTGCTCCTTCTAGAGCAGTTTCTGATTATGCAGAATTCCTTTGGGGCCTTATCTCATGCGTATGTTATGATCACTATTCTTTCAGATTTGTATAGTTCTTATTTCACAGGTATTTCACCCGTTACCTGGATATTTGATTTTGGCTCCTCTCATCATTTGACATTGGATTTATCACGTCTCAGTCGTTGTGTTCCTCCCTCTTCTCCCATCACTATTTCGACTACTAATGGTGCTTCCATGCAAATTTTCTCTATCGGCTCAATTGCCCCGTCCTTATCTCCCTGCTTATATATTTCTATTATCTTTTCTGTGCCACAATTGTCTATCAGTTTGCTCTCCATTAGTTAGCTTTCTGATTTTGGTTTTGATGTTCTGTTTTCTTCTTCTGGTTGTGTTGTTTAGGATTAAAAATCTAAGATGCAGGTTGGGATTGGACGTCGGACTGGTGATTTATACGTGTTGGAAAATTTGCATATTCCTCTGGACTTTTCCTCAACAACCCTATCTTCTTTTTGTCTAGATCAGCACTCTTTCCCTTTTTTATCTTTGGCATTCTAGGTTAGGTCATTTGTCTAGTGACCGCTTAAAACAGTTAGTTCAGTTTGGTCACTTGGGTAACGTGTCTACTAGTGATATCTCTGAGTGTAGTGGTTTTAAACTTGCAAAAATGTCAATTTTACCTTTTAGCAAAAGCACTTCCCTTTCGACATCTCCTTTTTCTCTTGTTCATACAAATGTGTGGGGTCCTTCTCCCATTGCAACTAAAGGAGGATGAGCGTACTATGTTTCATTTATTGATGATTATAGTCGTTTTTGTTGGGTATATCTCATGTCTTACAAATCTGATTTTTTTTTTCGCATTTACTGCACATTTCATTCTATGGTTTACACTCAGTTTTTTTACCAATATAAAGACACTTCGTTCTGATTTAGGTGGTGAGTATTTTCTAACCGAATTCACAGATTTCTTAGCTGCATCTTGAACTATTCATCAATCTTCTTGTTCTGATACTCCAGCACAAAATGGTAGAGCTAAAAGAAAATATCGGCACATCCTCGACACAGCTCACTCTCTTCTTCTCTTTTCCTCTGTTCCTGCTAGTTTTTTGGGAGAAGCAGTACTTACCGCATTGTATCTTCTTAATTGTATGCCTATACCTCTTCTTTCTAGTTTCTTTCCTTATGAAAAGTTGTTTGGACATACTCCTAACTACTCGTTGTTGCGTGTCTTTGGTTGTTTTTGTTTTGTCCTTCTTTCGGAATGAGAGCGCACTAAACTTAGCGCTCGTTCATTCTCTGTGCTTTTTTGGGCTATGGTATTCAATAAAAAGGACATCGATGTTATGATCCTGAGTCTAAAGGCCTTTATGTCTCTCGACATGTATTTCTTGAGCAACTTTCCTACTTTACGCTTCCTTCAAAGGTTGCCCCTGTCCCCAAAGAGGATTTAATTCATTTTGATCCTTTTTCGCATGATGTGCCTTCTGAGGAATTTATTCAAACTCTTGATGTCCCTGAACTTTTTTTTACATCTCGTTCTCCAGCTACATCTCCCTTGTTAGTTTATTTTCGCAAGCATCCTCCACCCCTCAACATGTATCCATCAGATCCAACTCAGATCCCTCTGTTTTCATAGACCCTGTTCCTCCTGAATGGCGCTATCCTTTGCGTGAGCGTACTCCGCTGGAAAGACTTAGTTTTTCCAACACCTCTTTTCATCTTCTTATCGTGCCTTCTTATATGCTATTCATACTTATTTTGAGCCTCGATCATATAAAGAAGCATGTACTGATCCTCACTGGATCAATGCAATGCAGGAAGAATTAACTGCTCTTCAGAAGACTTGTACTTGGGATTTGGTTCCATTATCTATAGGTAAAAATCTTATTAGATGTAAATAGGTTTACAAAGTTAAAACTCATTCTGATAGTTCTCTGGAGCGGCTAGATTAGTTGCCAAGAGTTTTTCTCAAGAGTATGGGATTGATTATGGGGAAACATTTGCACCTGTGGCCAAAATGATCACAGTTCGTGTTAGAATAAAGGGGATTATAGAGAAGAGTGTGTCATACCAAAGGAGACCTACACCCATATTTATTAAGAAAAATAGGGTTACAATTGCTATTGTGGGCGTACCCACATAATACCACGTACCATAATATATATAAATTTATTGACCCTTACTACTTAACACCGCCCCTCACGTTGGAACAAATATATCAATCATGCCCAACTTGTTACAGATGTAATTGAGTCGAGGTCCCGGCAATGCCTTAGTAAACAAGTCAGCAAGTTGTTCACTAGATCGAACCGAACCAAACCCGATGGTGCCATTCTTGTACTCATGACGGATAAAGTGACAGTCAATCTCGATGTGTTTGGTTCGCTCATGAAATACTGAATTCGTGGCAATATAAACTGCAGACTTATTATCGCACCACAATTTAGTAGGACTCATAGGTGGTTCACCTAACTCGGTGAGAAGCTGTCGAACCCACATATTTTCAGATGTAGCTAATGCCATGGACCTGTATTCTGTCTCTACACTTGATCTTGATACCACGTCTTGCTTTTTGCTTTTCCATGACACGAGGTTCCCACCAACAAAAACAGAGAACCCTTATGTGGATCTTCTATCAATTGGATATCCTGCCCAATCTGTATCAGAATAGCCCTCGGTACGCGAATGACCCCAATCACAAAACTGTAGACCCATTCCTGGGTTGCAGTTGAGATATTGAAGAATACGAGCCACTGCATTCTAGTGGGGAGTACGAGGATCAGACATGAATTGACTCACAACGCTGACCGGATAGGCAATGTCGGGTCTAGTCATGGTAGTCAAATAATTAAGTTTTTTCACCATTCGTCGATACCTGTCTGGATAAGGAAACACATCACCTTCACTAGGAAGAAGTTTCATACTTGGATTCATTAGAAACTCCACACTTTTTGCATTCAGTAGATCGGCCTCTTGCAGAATGTCAATCACATATTTCCTTTGAGAAATAAAGATCCCATGCTTACCTCTAGCTACCTCGACGCCCAGAAAATATCGCAAGTGTCTAAGATCCTTCGTTTGAAATTGTGACTGCAAGAAAGTTTTTAGGTTGCCAATCTCAACATGATCATCACCAGTAATAACAATATCATCAACATAAACAACGAGAAGAATACATCCTGCATCAGTCGGACGAACTGTTGTACCATCCAGAGACCCGTTGGTTGTCAATAACATAATTTTTAAGATCTTTTGACGAGAACTATTGTATCATCAGCATCTAGTAGGTACAACCCCCAAAGACCTGTCCTCTACTGATAGTCCTCTTCGTCGAAAGATCTTAAAAAATACAAGAATCGGGAAAGAATGTCACTGAACAACCCAAATCATAGGTAATTTGACTGATGGATAGTAAATTGAAGGGGTTATTAAGGGTATGCAAGACATTGTATAAGGAGAGAGCAGAGGTTGGTGTCGCAACACCGCAACACCGCAACCCTTGACAGCTAGGGAAGATCTATTAGCCACCAAGACACTAGCATGACCAGGGGTAGGCTTGTAATCAGAGAGAATACTTGATGATCCAACCATGTGAGCAGAAGCGCCAGAATCTATAACCCAAGTGTGGGGGGTAGCCACACATGCAGTAGGATTACCTGCAAATGTGGTTGTTGGTATCTCAGACGAACTCGCATGCTGTCCAGTCTGTTCATACATGTATTGATCGTACTCTACTGCAGTGTACTCTGATTTCTATTGCTGCAATTCGTCAGTGGCCTCTCTTTCAGCTAGATGTTAAGAATGCTTCTCTGAATGGGCATCTTAATGAGGAAGTTTATACGCGTCCTCCTCCAGGCCTTCCGCATCCTCCCGGTTTTGTGTCTTCTTCGTCGTGCCCTTTGTGGGTTGAAGCAGTCCCCTCGTGTTTGGTATGAACGCTTTGTGTCCACTGTTACCCAGATTGGTTTCACTTCTAGCCCTCATGATTTTGCTCTTTTTTTCCGCCACGCTACAGATTTTGTTATTATACGTGGATAACATGATTATCACTGATTCTGATCCTGTTGCTATCTCTGAAGTGAAACAACATTTGTTTCGTGCATTTGAGATGAAAGATTCGGGTCCTCTTCGATACTTTCTTGGTATAGTGGTTGCTTCTCCTTCCTCATGTTATCACTTATCTTAATCAAAATATGCAAATGAAGTGATCCAATGTGCTTCTCTCACTAATGATAAAGATGTGGATATTCCCATTGAGTTGCATGCTAAGTTCTCTCCTTTTGATGGCGTTCTTCTTGAGGATCCCACTATCTATCGAGAGCTAATTGGGTGTCTGGTCTATCTTACTTTGACTCGTCCTGATATTGCGTATGCGGTTCATGTGGTGAGTCAATTTGCCCATGCTCCTCACTCCACTCATTGTGCAGCTCTGCTTCGCATCCCGCGTTATGTTTGTGGTACTATTTTTCAGAGCCTATTCTTGTCTTCATCATCATCTTTGATTATTCGGGCTTATGCTGATGCTGATTGGGTTGGTAATATATCTGATCGCAAGTCTACTACTGGTTTTTGCGTATTTCTTAGTGATTCTCTCATTTCCTAGAAAAGTAAAAAGCAGTCTATCATTGCTCATTCTACTGTTGAAGCTGAATATCGTGTCATGACTCATGCTACTGCTGAAATTGTTTGGCTCCGCTGACGTTTCTCTAATTTGGGTGTCTCTCTTCTTTTATTTTTCTCTACTGTGATAATAAAAACGCGATCTAGATAACTCATAACTCGGTCTTCTATGAACGAACACAGTATATAGAGATTGATTATCACTTTGTTCGTCAGCATTTTCAACTTGGTATTATTGATCTCTCATTCGTCTTCTCGTCATTGCAGTTTGTCGATTTTTTCACCAAAACTCACATTTCAGCTTGTTTTTAGTTTATGCTTGACAAACTCTCACTGCTCACTGGGCTCCCATCATGAATTTGAGGGAGGGTGTGAAAGTATATTCTTTTGTTTGGCTATTTTGTGAATTATTTGTTAGTTAGAGGGTAGTTGAGTCTTTTAAGACTAATTAGGATTTTAGTTTTTGTCCTATTTATACTTTGTAATTTATGTTTTATGTTTTAATCTTTTTCTTTGGTTAATGAAATAATAGATTAGTTTTCTTGATTCTCTTTTCTATCAGTGAGCACTTTCCTTATCTAAGTTTGATTATTATTAAGGAGGAGAGGTTGGAGATGATTGACACGAACCTATAAAATTGAAAGGAACTTTATAGAACAACTAAAAGGCCTGCAATGGTTTACGGGGTAGAACTTAAACAACTAAGAAACAACCAAATAATGAAAAAGGAAATTTCCATTTTATCCTGTGTGGTTTGAGCTTGGAGTACACATTTAAAAATAGGTTTCCCCTAACTGTGGTTTTGGACTGATTGCAGCACTAATTCCATTAATGGTAGCTTTAGAAGAATTATAATACCCGTTAAGTCACCAATTGTTCCAAAAGCTTAAATTGTTAAGAAATAGGTCTAACAATGTGTATCTAGCTATTCAACATTCCACCTCACATGCGACTCTGTCTCGCACGTGAAGAAGCGAACAATATGAACATGTGTACCAACAGACAGAGTGTATAATAACAAATATAATAGGGTAACACATCATGATACTTGAACTTAAAATTTCGTGGAACTAGAGCTCTGATATCATGTTAAGTTACTAATTTTTTCAAAAGCTTAAGCTGTTAGAAAATGGGCATAATAATGTATATTAAGATATCCTACACTTCCAACAATACCCTTAGTTGAATATATTGTTCCAAGCCACTTTATTCAGTTTCACAGAAAATCGAAGCCAAGGGAGAGGGAAATTTGGGGAAAAGGGTTAGGACTTCGCTATATACGGCTAAGATTGTGAACAAAGTGTGAAATCCACGCATGATTAGGGCCATCTAGAGTTCCAATCTTTGTGCTTGTCCAACAAATTGTGCGGATTTAATTTATTGGAACTCAAGTGAAGCAAGTGAAGAACAGGCTCGCAGTGTGCCATTTGCATTTCTGAAGATTCCATACCCAGGATTCCAATAGAGCCTCTATATTGAATAAAATGGTTACTGAAAGCAAACTGTGAAAACATATAAATCAAATCAATCTGTTGTAATGCACAAGCAAAATCTCAATATACTGAGATGTATAAACCTCTAGCAGTAAGGATACTTAATTGGACTTGCATCAAATGTGCGTTGTGAGGTTCATACCATCTACCACCCATTTTTTGCGGTGTTCCATGCTGGAAACCTTGTATAATTGTGGGAAAGTTACAAGTAGTGCCCTTGTTAATAAAGGCTTCAACATTGGTGTGAAAAACATGATGCAATTTTTGTTTTACTTTGGTGCAATTGAGGGCCAATGTCCTAGGATTCAATTTCTGCAAGGTTCAAATATCTTCCCAGTTCTTTACCATGTGCCATCTTGAAGACATGTTCGTCAAAAAAATTATATAGAAAACAAAAATATAATGAACAAACAAAAATATAATGAACATGTTGAGTATTGAATAACAACAATAGAGGATGATTGCCATCATATGCAAGCTTAAAATGTAAAAATGTATTTATATAACTTTTGAACAAGAATAAACAAATGTGTTTCTCAAAGTAATGTAGATTCATCTTGTTCAATCTCTCTCTCTCTCTCTCTCTCTCTGCTGCCTTCATCTTCTTATTACTTTTTTTTTAAATAAAGAAAACTGGGTGCTCCAATAGTAATTATCTGTTTATCACTTCCATCATTTCATTATCTTTTGGCTGAATGCTGATCTGTTGGGTCCACATCTGCAGTTAACCTTCGTGTTCACTGAGGCTATAGTTTTCAAGTTTTCTGCATTTCCTTTTTCTTTTGTGCTCTATGATATCTTCTATATCAATGTTGCATGGTGGAAGTGATTAGCTGTTTTGAGGAAAATCATCTGTCAGGAACTTATTATTAAGGCAATCCAGTGGTTTGTGGTAGTTGCGGTGGCCTTTTAGCATTAACTTTTCTGGTTTGGGTTCTGGAAACTTAATTTAGACATTCTTTTGTAGGCTTCTAGATCCTGATTTGGAATGCTCCGGATCGCTTTTTGTTGGAAGCTACATTCTACAACTTATTTTGCATCTTCCCTCCCAGATGGCACCACATATCAGAGATCTGGTTGCTGCCCTTGTCAGGCGCCTGCAATCTTCTAGAATTGCAGGATTGCGAAGCTCATTGCTACTTATTTTTGCTAGATTGGTAAATTACTTTGAATATATTTATCTTATGGACCTGAATTTTTATCCAAATCCAATGTCTTTAATTTTCTTCATTTAGTCTGATATATTTTACACTCGTGGAAGTCTTAGTATGTAATTGGCCAGGCAAGGCTAGGCTTGGAGCATTTACAAAAGAATGCATGATGATGCTTTGAAACTGTATATAACTTAATAGAGAGTATCTGTCTGGAAGCAAGAAATCTTAGCTAGTGCAATCAAAAGTTGTGCCACAAGGGAAATATGTACTTGAGTTCTCTAATTGTTCTCTTTATTAATTTTTTTTTTGTTTTTTGAAGAACAAACCTGAATTTAAGTCTAACTTAGGCTATCACAGAACTAGCCCAGTCTGTTCCTGGCAATGCGTGTCTCTTCTTAGCGGTTCAAAATGCAACACACACATTTTGTGTATGTCCTAATGTACACCTTTAAACTTGGTTTGTCTTTTTAATGCAGGTCCACATGAGTGTGCCACATGTAGAACAATTTATTGACTTGCTGATCTCAATTCCTGCCGAAGGCGATGACAATTCTTTTGTTTATTTGATGTCAGAATGGACCCAGCAGCAGGGTGAGTCACCTTTAATGGAACTCTGATTTACATTTATAATGAGTCTGTAGTGAATAATATTGTCATGCTTCCTCAGTGATAACTGTATAGAAGTGCAAGTTATATAGATAGTTTTCTATTACAGTAAAAAACATGTGATTTATATGTTCTTTCTTTCTTTCTCCTATGCTATAAGCTAATATGCGTTACGTCATAATTGTCATCAGTTAAAAAGGAAGTAAAATAGAAGAAAATAAGGATTAAATGCCCTGTTCACATGAGGTGTTACGTGCCACAAGTTTGCATCTTTTAAACTGACCTGGTTTATAAGAATAACCTGGCATTGGGACAACAAGCCAAGCTTATTCTGCTTCTCATGAGTCTTAGAGTTTATATCTTCATGTACACTTTTATGTCTTACTGTGGCACAATTACCACTCACTAGCTTCAAACAATATATTCTTATTCTTAAATTCCCATTATCTGAATGCCCAAAAGTTCCTAGTAAATCAATTAAGGTTAAGTTTTCTTAAATCCTTTTGTTCATAAATGGAACAAAGTATGCTGGTCGATAATACCAAACCAAACCAAATTAAGCATTTGTTCCAATCAACTGGGGTCGGCTACATGAATCTTTTTACATCATTTTGCTCTATTAGGGTCATATCTTAAGTTAATTTTCAATAAATTCACATTTTTTTATTCACATGGCATCCCATATGAATTGAGGTCTACTCATTTCTCTAATGTTTTCATTACTCAGGATCTTGTCACTTTTATTTTATTACTGCATCAATTGGTTTACGTTGTATGTGTCCAAATCAACATAATCTATTTTCTCTCAATTTATCTTCGGTTGGTGCACCCCTACCATTTCATGAATCTTAGGTGGTATGGCTCAAGTGGAGGGATGTTTCTGATGTTCTATGTGATCGATGGGTACCTAAAATTAAAAAGAAAATTTTATAGGACAACATTAGACGTGCGATTTTATATGAGAAAAAATGTTGGATTGCCAAGAAAGATCACAAAAAGACGATGAGTGTTGTTGAAATAATAATGTTAGGATGGATATATGGTAAAATGACAAAAGATAAATTTAGGAATGGAATTGTAGGCAATTAAGAAATATTAATGAATTGCGATTTGGGCCTTGGCTGTCTTGTAAGAGTTTTTTAGAAAACTTTTTTAATTTTAATTTTAAGCACCATTGATTCACGCGTCATGGAGATGAACATTCCATTGCCATTTCAATATGACATTGTTGATGCTAATTACATAGTATTAAGCTTAATGAAGACGCGTTTACCCTAATAGGGTACGCAACTGTTTATTTATAGAACAACAAAGCCACATAATAAGATATAGTGTGCCTAACCACACCAGATAATAAAAATAATAATTATAATAAAGCTAACACCCCTCTCAAGCTGGTGCGTATATATCTAATATGCCCAGTTTGATACATATGTATTGAACCCGAGGACTTGGAACAGACTTAGTAAATATATCTGCCAACTGCTCTCCAGTACGAACCGCACCGAACACGATCACACTATTCTGATACCTATGCCGAATAAAATGGCAGTCCACCTCGATATGTTTAGTACGCTCGTGGAACACCGGATTCGTGG
>JAOTRH010000002.1:2590160-2609668 GCA_034768845.1 Heliamphora exappendiculata
TCTAATACCATTAATGGATAGTTTCGATAGCTAGTACACTATTTCGACAAAGATAAATTAAAAAATTGTTATTTAATAAATTTTTATTAAAAATTATTTTTTTAATTTATTTTTAATTTATTAAAAACATGATCCAATACGTATCCTTCATTGAATAAATCAATTTATTTTTATGATTTTGATCCATTTAAAGGTTAAGTTTTTAATTTCTAGAGAATCTAGAATATAATCCCGAATAACTACCTATAAGAGAATGTTGGGCTCTGTTTGTTATTGGTTAATTATTTTAACTAACTTATTGTTTAATTACTTATTTATCTTTGTGAATTTTTATAAATTGATTTAATAAAAAAATATAATAAATAAATAAATAAAATAAGTATTATAATTGAGTTTTTTAAAAAATAAAATAAAAAATTTTGTAATTAAGGGAAAGTAAATATGTTCAGAAAATAGATAGCTAAAATGAGGACGCTGGAACTGATGAGTGAATTTCAATAAAATATTAAATAAGTAATCAAGTTTTAAATTAGGATTTAAGATAAACATTATATAAAGATTATTAAAAAAAAATAAGTCAAAGTATAAGATTTTTTTAATTAAATTTTAATATTCACACTAAAATTAAGATACGAATTCTTTTTGACGTTCAGAAGCTAAATATAAATAATAAACTTTGATTAACTAAACAAGCTAAATAAATTATAGAGTTTTAGCTAAATTTTATTTCTACTTGGGAATTTTAAATTATAAATAACTTTAATTGTCAAAAATTCTAAAATTTCGTAAAAGATAAGTGTCATACGCTTATGTAGAGGTTTGGTTTCTTACTAGGCATCGAGATTTTTGTCACCGAAGGATTAGAAATTTTGGGATCAAGAATGAGAAAAGAGTTTTGTCACGTTTAAGTCGATGTGAGAGTGCTTAAGTATTATTTTGAACGGAAATGGATGAATTATGCTTTAAATTTGCATTATATCCATGTTTTGAATCATGAAAAATTGTGATAGCATGATCTTTTATTCAAATGTCATGGTATTTCTAAATATGCTATCTGTACTTTTTGAAAAGTATGTGTTTGTAATATAAATATTTTTGACAAATGATATCAATATTATGAGATGTTGTTCCAAAATGCCAAGTTACAACGGTTTCAGCCCTTTATATCCCGTTAGGGGAGGTTGCCCAATTATGAGTGTTGGTTCTCCCTACGGAGGAGGTTTCCCGTTGAGCGGGGATTTTTGCCTTAATGACTTTGTGGGCTAAGTCCTGGACAACACATATCATTCATGCTTGGTGGAGAGTGGGCCTCATTTCCATCACGTTGCTATCCGTGCATTGAGAATGGAGGTTATGGTACCGTCAGAACTCTCGGTCGTGAGGTGGACGACTACTTGGTCACTGTTGGGTATGGATTGTGAAGAAGAAAGTTTTATTTTGAATTGTGGCAGTTATGCCAAGAACTTTACTTTTAAATTATGTGACAGAGAATTCAATTACCCGTGGCTGTTGAGTCTGAAAGATACTTTTGAAAAGTTTGAGCAAGTTCCTTAGAATTTTTTTTTATGACGAGTAAATACAGTATTTTATCTCTTATGGAAAGGATGATGTTTTGAATAGAATTACTATTTTTTATCTTGTTCATTATAATACTAAGTGCACTCTCCTATAACCTTTGTGGTTGTAGGTTGCAATGATGGCTAGAATTGGTCCACCACAGTCGTCAAGTTCATAGTCCCGGACTCGTAGTTAATTGTGGCTTTATTTTAATCTTTTAGTAAAAAGACCAAATATATGAAGTTTTTGTAAAGTATAGCCGGTTTGAATATACAGGATAATGTATCCTTAGCATGTACAGTTACGCTGGTTCCTACAAATAAATAATTTGAAATTAATTAATATAATTACTCTTTGATTGCTATAAATCACATCGATTTTTGGTCCCTATAGAGAGGGTATGACAAACCAATTGCGCACAAGTCCCACCTTACGGACAAGAATGCTCGTTTGGCGTCATTCCAAAGTCTAATTTATCGAAAGTAAGAAACTAGCGACGAACCCATGGTGCCTAACCCCTTTTATAATAAATATTCTCCCAATTAATTTTCAAAATTGGTAACTAGGGATGCCTTATATTCAATATCACAGAAAGATTGATTTCCACTCAACCCAACCCATAATGATCGGTACAAAAAGTGACTCCGATAAGCCAAGAAGCAAGTGTAGTAATACTCATGGTGTGCAACATGCTTCTCAAGTATAACTAATTATAGCATGGCATCTAAGCATGGTATAACATAAGGTACAATTCATTAAAGCATGAAATACAAATATACGAAGCACAAGCGATAATTCATGAGACATACATTCAACCTAGCGGCATGGATTCTATTCACCAATTAATTATTTTCATACACCAATCATTTAACATAATTCATTAAAGTCCATATCTTTAAGCCCCATAATGTGACGTGCCACTTACACACTTAGCCAATTTAAGGTAAATGTTTAAGTGCCATATTAAAAATCATGACAATGTTTTGGGGCACATAGACAGGGAGTTAAGTTTTGAATTTTGGGCACTAATTAGATAAAAAAAATTTCTATAACTTTTATGTTTAACACTAAGGTCATATCCTAAAAATCTAAATGGGAGAGAAAATTTATTCACAGATAAATTATGCGGTCCCCATCACTAGTTTGTAGGTGATGCAATTAAACTTGCGTATCGGCAATAAGTCATTCTTTCCTATCTGACAAATTAATTAGGGTATCGCCAGTACAAGTCTCATTTAGAGACAGTTTTAGATAATTGTTATTGTGGTTCACTTTTCTAACTAAAGGGTTCATTGCTAAGCAATTAGTTTCGGATTATGTGATGGTTAACACTTAACTATATATAATAGTATCATCTTAAACTGAGTTACAACTATTATATACTAAACTGAAGTTATGTCAATTATTTAATTTTACTTGATACAGTCAGTTGCTTAGATAATAAAATTAAAAAGAATTGGCATGTCTGGTTTTGTGACGAATAGTGGACGTTCTCCCAACAAGAATAGTCGACACGTCCAACACCGCCCCTAAGTCCGGCAACCCACCGGACTCCCTCCCCTATTTCTCTCTCTCTCTCTCTCTCGGTCTCTCTATATATCTCTCTCCCCCTCTATCTTTGTAACGACTCAGTACATACCCTAATTGTAACAACCCAGTTGACAACGACCCGTGTAAAGACTGAGCCCAAACCCGAATATTAGGGACAGATAGTCCACAAGGCTATAGAACTCGGAAGTAGTTTAGAACCGTAACTCGAATCGAAAACCCTAAGTTCGGCCCTAAAAATCCTAAAAATGTCCAAAACTCAAAAAATAAAACCTTAACACTCAGAGAGTCTTCTAACATTCTAAATGAAGTAAATATCATGAAATAATAAATTAAAAATCAAAAATTCTCACAAATAGGGTAAAATAACCGTTTTGCCCCTAGTATAGCAAAAAGCCTTAAAATCTCAAATTTTGACACATGGATCTTTTAAATTAAGGATTTAAGTACAATTAAGTAGTAAAAGACAAAATAACATCAAAAATACCAAAAATGCCCCTTATTGGCCGACCACCTTGGGGGATGTGTCAAAAAGTGACTTTTTTGTCTTTTTAACTTTAAATGATGAGAAATGCATTAAATAAAGCATTATGATGATCCCAAACTAGTTATACAAGTAATATATCTAATAATGTAGCGTTATAAGTCAACAAAAATAAATAAATTATTATTGAAGTTCATACACAACAAAATAAGTGAAAAAGTTCTATGTCGTCAAAATATCTTAATTTGACTTAAAAGACTATATCTATTTAATCAATTACTATGAAAACTATGATTATACATGAAAATACTATATTTCTTATAAACACACAAAAATAATATGTTTCAGTAGAAAAAGACACCAAAAAAATACATCAAATTAACTTTTAATGCATTTTCTTGCACAATAGGGGGTACAAAAACCGAGGCAAACCCCTTGATTGATGGGGGATCAGATTTTGTCCCCCCAAATAGCCACCTAGCTATTTTTAGCTTCACCAAATCTGAATTCTAGCCATTACAACTCACATCAACTCAAATCAAACTCAACGCCTCATTTAATGAAGTGAAAAAAAAGAAGCTTCCTGTGTACTTCTTATCCCCTATGTGTTCCCTATTCTCTTCCTATTTAAACTAAGCCCAAACACCCCTTCTCCCCTTCAAAATTTCGTGCATATAGGGAGAGAAAGAGTGGGTTGAGTGTTCTTGAGGATTTAAGAGAAGAAGGAAGAAAAAGAAGGAGAGGGATCCAAGAAAGGGGTATTTGGAGACCATGGTTTTAAAGCTAAGTCCATATCAACCCTCTACCATTATTTGATCTCTTAAAACATGCAAGTAAAACCTCTTGTTGGTGACATTTTTAATATTAATTTAGTTAATTGAATAAATTGTAGAGACTAATGATTTTCTTATATGGAAAATGAATATATTTATAAAAGATGAATATATTTATAGAAGATGAATGTTATTATTAAATTAATATGTACATACATAAATGTATAAATGCTATTATTAAATAAATGTTATTTATTCATGAATGTTAATATGCATATACATGAATGTTATTTATTCTTATTCATCTCCCATTCATGAATGAATGTATCTGGCCAATCATCCATTTATGAATTTATCTTTTCATTCTCTCATTTTTCTCCATATATATAGATCAACATCCATTTCGTTTGAAGTGTGAGAGAAAAAAGAAAAACAACATTTTCATATAAAATACTTCAGAGATTACGGGCCAAAGAAGGGTGTTCTTACTGGTGGAATTTTTGGTTCTACAACTTATGCAGAGTTTGTTTGAGCCACACAATGATTAGTTGGGCTATTGTATCCTGGGGGAGACAAGTCAAATTTTAAAAGTCTGCTGCATCGATTTCGGGTTTTGCCAACCGTAGAGGGCTTGAATCTCCTTAAAGAGAGCGAGATATCCGCACCTCAACTTATTATGGTGTTGCTTGTTTTTTCTAATTATTGTACTTAAAAATATTAATTTATTGGTATTTTTTCAACAATTTTAAGGAGATTCAAAAATGGAGCAAGCACCGGAAAAAATAAATGAAGGCGCTAGCGATCTCAATAAGCCCTTTCGTTTCAACGGAGCTCATTTCAAGAGGTGGAAAGGAAAAGTTCTTTTCTACCTTAGCCTTCTCAAGGTAGTTTACATTCTCACCGAGAAGAATCCGAACAAAATTGCTACCGAATAGATGACTGACGAATAGTATAAATCCCATATAGAGAAAGTGGAGAAATACAACAAAGATGAGTATAACTGTCGCTATTCTCTTTTGAATTGTCTTGCGGATCATTTTTATGATTATTATGATACAACTTACTCTTCTGCTAAGAAAATTTATAAAGCTTTACAAAGCAAATATGATACTGAAGAGGCAAGTGCAAAGAAGTATGCTGCTAGTCGATTTTTTCGTTATTAAATGGTAGATGGAAAGAGTAATGAAATATTTTTATTGCACCAAAACTTATGGCTTGTTTTATAAAAAATATCATGCTATACTTGAGGGATATAGTGATGCCGATTGGAATATTTTGTCAGGTGATTCTCTCTTTACCACATATTATATTTTTACACTAGGTAGTGGTGCAATATGCTGGAAGTCAAAAAAACAAACTATTATTGCTAATTCAACTATGGAAGTTGAACTTATAGCTTTGACTTCGGCATGTGAGGAGGCGAATTGGTTACGAGATTTGTTGCATGAAATTCCATTATGGGAAAAACCAAATCCTCCTGTGCTTATTCATTGTGATAGCACTGCCGTGATTGGCAGAGTGAATAGCTGTTATTACAACGGTAAATCTAGGCTGATAAGAAGAAAACACAGTACTGTGAGATCTTATTTGAGTAGTGGTATCATAAATGTGAATTATATAAAATCTTGTGATAATCTTGCAGATCCATTTACCAAAGCCTTGGCAAGAGAAAGGGTCTAGAGTACATCGAGGGGGATGGGACTTAAGCCCATACAATCATGAACCACGTATGAGGATACCCAACCCGTGGACCAAAGATCCTGCAACCGGGTTCAATGGGATAAACGAATCATAAGGTGGTTAGAATAAAAAAATGCACTATTTTTTGTCCATCTCTATGGTGTGAGTGCATTTATCCTGCAATGTTTGGAGGGGTGAGTTTTAAAAAAAAACTCTTAACGAAAATCTATAACTCGTATGAGTGAGGTGCTAAAATTACAGAAGCACCATTGACGGATTTTGCCTATGTGAGTGTGGAAGTGGGGCTGCTTCCTATGAGATTATGGCTAAATCTCAAATGCACTCATAAAAACTGGGATCAGCACAATGCCGTAATGTGCTAGCTAATAAAGCTCATGTCAACATCTGGATTATTATGTGTGAACAAGAATTCTTTATTTTCCTAAGAAGTCATAGTTCAATGCAGAGCACACTATTAACTCTGGAATAGAGATTGTTGTCTCACTAGTGAAGGTTCAATGCAGAGCACACCTTCATGATGCATAATAGTTCATCTTTGCCCGTTAATCTTCTTTTTCTTTCTTATAAATATTAAAAATGAGTGGGGGAATGTTGGTGATATTTTTAATATTAATTAAGTTAATTGAATAAATGGTGGAGACTAATGGTTTTCTTATACGGAAAATGAATATATTTATGAAAGATGAATATATTTATAGAAGATGAATGTTATTATTAAATTAATATGTATACACATAAATGTATAAATATTATTATTAAATGAATGTTATTTATTCATGAATGTTAATATGGATATACGTGAATGTTATTTATTCTTGTTCATCTCCCATTCATGAATAGATGTATCTGGCCAATCATCTATTTATAAACTTATCTTTTCATTCTCTCATTTTTCTCCATATATATAGATCAACATCCATTTTTTTTCAAGTGTGAGAGAAAAAAGAAAAATAACATTTTCATATAAAATACTTTAGAGATTTCGGGCCAAAGAAGGGTGTTCTTGTTGGTGGAGCTTTGGGTTCTACAACTTATGCAGAGTTTGTTTGAGCCACACAACGATCAGTTGGGCTGTTGTCTCCTGGGGGAGACAAGTCAAACTTTAAAACTCTGCTGCATTGGTCTCGGATTTTGCCAACTGCAGAGGGCTTGAATCTCCTTAAAGAGAGCGAGATATCCGCGCCTCAGCCTATTCTGGTATTGCTTGTTTTTTCTAATTATTGTACTTAAAAATATCAATTTATTAGTATTTTTCCAACACCTCTAAATCTTGTATCTAATATCCCTCAAAACGTCCGCCCAACACACCCCCTTAAACCCCTCAAAAATCAAGAACCGAAATCAAACCAAAAGGCGTTGTAGTTGGAAACCTAGGGGTTATTTTGATTATGAATGTTATGAGATGTTGTTGTATGTTGTTATCTTTGAGTTTGATGATCTCTAAGGGTGTTGGGGTCTTGATATTTAAATTTAAAACACAAGCATGCAAGAAAATAGAACCAAAACTTGACATGACACAAGTAGAAGACCTAAACCCTAAGAGGCTTGATTTTTAAGTACTTTGATGTTTCTGCCCTGAGATTTTAAATACCATAACGTAATGTAAAAAATTGATCTAAGCATGATTTTTATGTCCAGAGTTAGATTTTGGTGTTATCTATCACCCCAAGCTGGTTTCAACTCATTTTGATAACCAGAACTCAAGTTATTGCAATTTTACCAAAATTTGTTATTTTCTGACAAGTCAAAACATGAAACTTGTAGACAACATGTATATCTATCTACCTACCAAAAATGAGAACAAAATATTGAATTTTGATGGGTAAAATCCCTTTGAAAGTATCTGTTGATTTTCAATCCTCGAGGAACATTATGTCACATATTTTTATATAACCCAAAATACCTATGTTTAGTGACCTATTACAAAAGTTGTGACAACCCGGTACGCGTTTATTTTATTAATCTTTGTTTTAATTTAATATCGTGGTATGACAAAAGCTAGACCATGAGTTTTAATGACACGGAGATTCTTGAATGAATTAATGGGTTTTGGAATAATTTTTAAAAATTTAAAACAATGATAAATTTTGATAACATGCTAATGGAAAGAGTTGAAATGAGGTTATGAGAATGAGGTTGGAGATGAGGTTTTAATTTAAAGGAGTTGATTAAATTTCTTATTCAGGGATTACCGCACGAGCGGGCTATCAGGATAAAGATGGAAAATTCTCGAATCTTGGAGAAAATTGGGAAAGAATATATATACATACATATCCCACACACGTGAGCCTCCCAAAACCCACCTTTCTAATATTCTCTTCCCTTCTCTCTCTCTCTCTCTCTCTCTCTCTCTCTCTCTCTTCTTGAGAGAAATCCACCCAACTCCCCAAAACTCTAACTCTCCACCACTCAACTTGAAGATGGATACTTGATGGGGAGAGATCAAGGGTGAAGATCAAGTTTAGGAGCAAGGAAAGTGAAGATAAAGCTTTGAGGAAGTAAGGAAACCCAACTTCCAAACCCTAGGAGAGAGATTTGAAGAAATTACAAGCTTTCGAGCAAATTCGAGGTTGGATATAGATTTTCTCACATGTCTTGCGTTGATTTGAGTTGATATTTTCTATATATGAGTAAAGATTAGGTCAATTGCATGCTCAATGATCATATTGGTAAGTTTGTGTGTGGGTTAGGTTGATTTTTGTAAAAATGGAGGTTTTTGGGGAGTAATTACCCATGAAATTGATGATTTGAGGGATTAAAAAGGGGTTTTGAGGTTTGAATCTAGTGTTTTTGGTTTAAAATTAAAGATTTGAGGCATTTTTGAAGTGGGTTATGTGTTTGGATGTTTGAAGCTCAAAATAGAGGCAAATATGGGTTTCTCTCGGGTGCCAACACGCTCGAGCGGAGCCCTGTCTGCTCGAGCGCTCACATGGCAGAAGGTTGGGCGCTCGAGCGGACTGACTGCGCAGGACCAACTTTGTTTGATCATATCTCCCTCATTCGGACTCTGAATTGAGTTGTTCTTGTACTCAAATCGAATCCCCAAAAGTCCCATTTCCAACAAGACTACTCTCACAAAAAAATTCATTTTGTAGAAAAAGTTATGATCAAAATAGTGAGAGTATGTCAAAATTTTAAAATCATTTTTCACCCATTTTTAGCCCAATATCTTGGAAAAACATATTTTCATTCATATTGGCCCTTTTTTCTAAATTCCTAGTCCCTTGACCTTGTGGTACATTTATAGATATATCTAAATTGAGTTGGGATGCATGCATTGGACCCGCTGGTTGAATCCTCTTTACACTAAATGTGAGTTTCAAATTGGGATATGTATATGTATACATGATGGGTGTATTCCTTTTAAATTATCAACCTTGTGTTGTGGGTATGTGATAACATTGTGGTTTATGAGAATTTATGTAACGAATGTGGTGAAATGAAACATTATATAATGAAGGTTGGGAAATGAGGGATTGTGTATTGATAGTCATGATGGTAATTCGGGCTTGGAATTATAATATGGGAGAGGAACCAGGCGTCGGTTGGACTCCCGGGTTGTGAAAATGAATCTAATTAACCTAACATGAACTGTACGAATTTATGTGAAATAAGTTGGGCTAGCGGCTCCGCGGTGAAAAATCAAAAACTTGCGCAAGATAGGGACCACATGCTCACGGATTAGTCCCCGAAATGTGGTATTGTGTCGTGGTGAGTTATAGAGCTATCTATTACCCAATGGCTTCGCGTAGCCTATTGGGATTAATAGGGAGGGGTTTCTATAAGCTACACCTGACATCGGTTCATTAGAGGTGATACGATTTTGTAAAAATTGGGAATAAAAAATAAAAATTTAATGAATAGTATGGTAAAGAAATGGGTTGATGGAGACAAATCTGGGTGTGCGTGAGTATGTGTGTGTAAAAGAATTAAGTTGGTGAAAATATGTATCTTTATTTGGTTACACCAATCACACTTCACAAATCATACATTAGATATGAGTTTATCTTTATCCTACGAGTTTTGGCTCATATATATATGTCAAACACATTTTAGGTTTCGACGAGCGGGGTGGTAGCAAGGCTATGGATGCGTTGGAAAAGAAGAAAGAATGAGAGTTATGATTTCTTTGTTTCTTCTTTTTGTTGTATATAATAATGAAAGGGATGTAATGAAAATGGTGGTTAACGTTGAATGTATGATATCTTAAACTCTTTATGACGAATCTGGAAATGTAATTTTGGAACTTGGTTTATCCTACTCAACTTTTTGTATGATATGCTCTACTTACAACATTTTCTTATGTCTCAGGGTTTTACCTGTGGTTAGAATTTATGTATGGCATGTTTGAGGTTTATTTCACGGACCTGGGTTTGGGTCGTGACAGAATGGTATCAGAGCTCTAGGTTCGGATACCTAGGAGCCGTGGGATGTGAGGACGACTTTGTATGAGAATTGTTTGATGATAATTAGGCACCACTACATGGCGTGGTTTGTGTGCTTGCATGGGATTGTGGTTGTATTGTCTTATGCATGTTATATGTTTATATGAGCTTGGAGGTTGAGTCTTAGGGTGATGTGACTTGCCATTTGGCGTCTAATCAACTACTTTGGGGTTCGAAATAGAAAAGCGTAAGGCCGATGTTCTTTCTATGAGAAATCTGAATTTATTGCTCAGAATGTCGCGTTAATTTTAGGCTTTCCCTTGGTATGTGTTTGTGTTTGTGTGATTAAGTTTGAGTAGAATAGCCCTATTTGTGCCTAAAACTAAAACTTCTGGGGAGGGAGTGTCGATTTGTTTGCGAATTATATACTGGCGATCATTTTCTTTTCGTATAGTGATGCCTCCTAGGCGAGAAAGCGGTGGAGGTCAGAGTCGCGGCCGAGGGCGCGGGAGAGCGCCAGTTCCTGATGAAGGGGATGTTAACGCCCCGCAAGAACCAGTTAGGGGTACAGAAGTGAATCAACAGATACTGAATGCATTGAGGACTTTAGTAAGAGTTGGGGCTAACCAAGGGGAAGCACATGGTATAGACGGAAGGGCCACAATGATGATGAGAGAGTTTCAACGCTTGAACCCTCCTACTTATGCTGGGGAACCTGAACCTCGAGTGGCGACGGAATGGCTGAAGGTAGTCACCCAAATTTTAGATATTTTGCAAATAGTGGAAGATGACCTTAGGGTCGGGTTCGCTACTTTTCAACTTCGGGAAGGGGTAAATGACTGGTGGGAGTTTGCTAAGACGACAACGGATGGTACATGGGCAGTATTTACAGCGGTGTTCCTAGAGAAATATTTTCTAGAGTCCATTCGAGATATATATAGAGAGGAATTTCTATCGTTGATACAAGGTAATTTGTCCACTTTGCAATATGAAGCGAAGTTTACAAGTTTATCAAAATTCGCGCCCGAAATGGTGTCGACAGAGGAATTGAAGGCCAGAGATTCGAGAGGGGTTTACGACCCGCTATTCGAGAAAAAGTGGTAGGGTTTCGATTGAGGATTTTCTCGAAAGTAGTGGAGACGGCCATGGTAATAAAAAGCACTATGGCAGATAATCGCAGGATCATGGAAAGGAGGCAACCATCGGTGGCTAGAACAACACAATCAGAGGGACGACCTTATAATAAGCGAAGACCAGAATAGGGCAACACGAGTTCGGCGCCACAGAGATCTTATCAGACCCAACGCTCCGTACCCACCCCATCTGTGGCCTCGACGGCATGGATGGAGCGAAGGGAAGTTGCGTGTTTTGTTTGTGGGCAGCATGGACACCGGGCTAGAGAATGTTTGCAAAGAAAACAAGCACCAACGCAACAGCAGAGTGCGACACAAGGACAGCCTCAAGAGAGGGGACCCATCAGATGTTTTCAGTGTGGTCAAGAGGGGCACGTTAGACGTGAATGTCTGCAAGGGAGATCTGGCCGAGAAACATCTGCTACACAATCTACACAGCGACAGACATATGACCATCCAACTCGACAGACTGGAGTGCAGATAGTTCGGGCTCCTAGGGAGTCTTCTTCAGTACAATATGTGCGTCAACCTATAGGTAAGGGGCAGGGACAGACATCTGGAGTCCAAGGAAGGGTCTATGCCATAGCAGAAGCTGGTACTTCCTCGAACCCTGAGATACGCGGGACTACCACCAGTACCCCAGTGATATGAGGTACTTTATTAGTTTTCAATTCTTCGGCCCATGTGTTATTTGATACTGGTGCATCACGTTCATTTATCTCCTCTTTATTCGTATCTGCATTGGGTTTACCTGTTGAGGCGTCAGGCGTTGTTGTAAATATCTAGACACCCATCGGTGATAGTACAATGTTGAGATATGCATGTAGAGGGTGTGAAATAGTAATAGCTGATCGTCATCTGGTATTCTACTTTATCGTGTTGAAGATGTCAGGGTTTGACATTATTCTTGGAATGGACTGGTTAACTGCATTTCGTGAATTTATTGATTGTGATCGACGAAGGATCTTTTTGTATACTCCAGAAGGAGACTCTTTCTTCTATGTGGGGGACAAGGATGATAAGATGACACCTCAACCCGGTGACGTGAATCATTTAACTAATGTGCATGCGATTCTTTCTACCCTTTTAACCAAGGATGATCCTTCTGTACGAGGGGAGCTTCCGCCGGTGGTGAACGAGTTTAGTGACGTTTTTTCGGAAAAATTATTTGAACTGCCGCCACATAGAGAAGTTGAATTTTCTATTGAGCTTATCCCATGGACTGTTCCAATATCAGCGCCATTCTATCGTTTCGCTCAAGCGGAGTTGAGAGAATTGAAGATTCAGTTGCAAGACTTATTGGGCAAGGGCTTTATTTGCCCTAGTGTCTCGCCGTGGGGAGCACCAGCATTGTTTGCTAAAAAGAAAGACGGCTCATTGCGATTATGTATCGATTATCGAAAACTGAATCAAGTTACGGTGAAGAATAAATATCCTATGCCCAGGATTGATGATTTATTTGACCAATTGAAAGGCTCTGCATGTTTTTCAAAGATTGATTTGAGATCGGGTTATTATCAGTTAAGAGTTCGGGAGGATGACATACCTAAGACCACTTTTCGTACTCGTTACGGACACTATGAATTTTTGGTGATACCCTTTGGTTTAACGAATGCCCCCGCAACATTCATGGATTTGATGAATCGGATTTTCTGGCCTTCCCTAGACCAATTTGTAGTGGTCTTTGTTGATGACATCTTGATTTATTCTCTGACCCTAGAGGTTCATGAGGAGCATTTATGTGTGGCGGTTCAACTTTTGAGAGAACACAAGTTTTATGCTAAGATGAGAAATGTGAATTCTGACTGCCCGAAGTAAAATTTTTGGGACATATTGTGTCGAAAGATGGAGTAACTGTCGATCCATCTAAAGTAGAGGCCGTGCTAGATTGGAAAAGACCACAAAGCGTGTTTGATATCAGAAGTTTCTTAGGCCTTGTAGGGTATTACTGTCGTTTTGTAAGGATTTCTCCCGTTTGGCGTCACCATTGACACGACTCACTTGGAAGGGAATTAAATTCACGTGGAACGATGCCTGTGAAGAGGCTTTCCAGGAACTAAAGAATTGGTTGACCAGTGCGCTGATACTGATTATACCTGAGAGGGGTCTCGGTTATGAGATATATTGTGACGCATCTCATGAAGGGTTAAGGTGCGTTCTGATGCAGCAGGGCAAAGTTGTGGCATATGGATCGAGGTAATTAAAGACACTTGAAAGGAACTACCCAACTCATGATTTAGAATTAGCAACAGTTGTTTTTGCGTTAAAGATGTGGAGGCATTACCTTTATGGAGAACGATTTGAAGTTTTCTCCGACCATAAGAGTCTCAAATACTTATTCTCGCAGAAAGATTTAAATTTGAGACAAAGGAGATGGATGAAATACCTGCGCGACTATGATTTTAGTTTGCAGTATCATCCAGGCAAGGCGAACGTTGTCGCAAATGCCCTCAGCCGAAGGTCTTTGAAGTCTTTAGCCCAGATCGCTATACAGGAATGGAAAATGTTAGAAGAAGTTAGAGAATTTGACTTAACCTTGATGGAGCCAAGGACTGTGTTACTTTATCCGCTATGGTCTCTCAACCTATGTTGATACACCGTATCATAGAAGCCCAATAGCTTGATAAAGAAGCACAAATGTATGAGGAACACAACACCAACAAGGAAAATGCTGAAGGATGGACCAATTTACCGAACCAAGGCTTGAGATTTATGGAAAGATTGTTTGTACCTGAGGTTTATTGTGAAGAAGTGCTACGAGACTTTCACCATTCTCGACTCGTAGTACATTCGAGAACTACAAAGATGTATCATGATCTCCGACAACAATTTTGGTGTAAAGGCATGTAGAAGGATGTGGCTTCATTTGTTGCTAAGTGTCTCACATGTCAACAAGTAAAAGCGGAACATCAACGACCGACGGGCATGCTTCAACCATTAACAGTTTCAGAGTGGAAGTGGGAATACGTGACGATGGATTTTTTTTCGGCCTTCCTAGGTCACCAAAGGGATACAATGCGATATGGGTCATTGTGGATCGATTGACAAAGTCTACGCATTTTCTCCCGATACATACAACCGACTCGGTGGATAAGCTAGGAAGATTATATGTTCGAGAGATTGTGCGATTACACGGTGTACCAATATCGATAGTATCAGATAGAGACCCCTGATTTACCTCGCGATTTTGGCAGAGCTTGTAGGCAGCTTTGGGAACCAGTTTACTTTTCAGTACAGATTTCCATCCTCAAATCGACGGTCAGTCTGAACGTACAATTGAAATTTTGGAAGACATGTTACGATCTTGTGTGGTGGACTTTGGCAGTTCGTGGGAAGATCATCTACCACTAGTCGAGTTCTCATACAACAACAGTTACCAAGCAAGTATCAAGATGGCCCTGTTCGAAGCCTTGTATGGAAGACCATGTAGATCTCCGTTGTGTTGGACCGAAGTAGGAGAAGCTTCATTGCTAGGCCCTGAATTGGTGAGGGAAACAACCGAGAAAATCGCCACAATTCCAAAACGTTTGATCACGGCTCAGAGTTGCCAGAAAAGTTATGCCGATAGACGGAGGCGACCATTATCGTTTAAAGTTGGGGATTTTGTATTTCTAAAAGTGTCACCGAAGAAAGGCTTAGTAAGGTTTAGCAAAGGCGAAAAGTTATCACCATGGTTCATAGGACCTTTCGAAATCCTTGAACGGATTGGGGAAGTAGCATATCGACTGGCTTTGCCACCGCGGCTACTATCTGTACACGATGTTTTTCATGTGTCGATGTTACGAAAATATGAACCTGACCCTTCACACGTGATATATTGGTCAGAATTGAGCCTACGAGACGATATGTCATATGAAGAATTGCCGGTGAAGATTCTGGACAACCGTCAACAAGTTTTACGAGGAAAGACCCTATCCTATGTAAAGGTATTATGGCGGCATCATGGTATGGAAGAAGCAACTTGGGAGAAAGAGTCAGATATCTGGTCCAAACATCCCGAGCTTTTTGAATTATAAGGAGAGCCGAATTTCGAGGACAAAATTCTTAAGGGGGGAAGGTTGTGACAACCCGGTACGTGTTTATTTTATTAATCTTTACTTTAATTTAATATTGTGGTATGACAAAAGCTAGACCATGAGTTTTAATGATACGAAGATTCGTGAATGAATTAATGGGTTTTGGAATAATTTTTAAAAATTTAAAATAACGATAAATTTTGATGACATGCTAATGGAAAGAGTTGAAATGAGGTTATGAGAATGAGGTTAGAGATGAGATTTTAGTTTAAAGGAGTTCATTAAATTTCTGGTTCAGGGATCACCGCTCGAGCGGTGAAGGCCCGCTTAAGCGGGCTATTGGGATAAAGATGGAAAATTCTCGAATCTTGGAGAAAATTGGGAAAGAATATATGTACATACATATCCCACACACGTGAGCCTCCCAAAACCCACCTTTCTATTATTCTCTTCCCTTCTCTCTCTCTCTCTCTCTCTCTCTGTCTCTCTCTCTCTTCTTGAGAGAAATTCACCAAAATCCCCAAAACCCTAACTCTCTACCACTCAACTTGAAGATGGAGACTTGATGGGGAGAGATCATGGGTAAAGATCAAGTTTAGGAGCAAGGAAAGTGAAGATAAAGTTTTGAGGAAGCAAGGAAACCCAACTTCCAAACCCTAGGAGAGAGATTTGAAGAAATTACAAGTTTCGAGCAAATTCGAGGTAAGATTTAGATTTTCTCACATGTCTTGCGTTGATTTGAGTTGATATTTTATATGTATGAGTAAAGATTGGGTCAATTGCATGCTCAATGATCATACTGGTAAGTTTGTGTGTGGGTTGGGTTGATTTTTGTAAAAATAGAGGTTTTTTGAAAGTAATTACCCATGAAATTGATGATTTGAGGGATCAAAAAGGGGTTTTGAGGTTTGAATATAGTGTTTTTGGTTTAAAATTAAAGATTTGAGGCATTTTTGAAGTGGGTTATGTGTTTGGAAGTTTGAATCTCAAAACATGGGCAAATCTGAATTTCTCTCGGGTGCCAGCGCACTCGAGCGGAGCCCTGTATGCTCGAGCGCTCACATGGCAGAAGGTTGGGCGCTCAAGCACCCGACGTCTGCTCTAGCGGACTGACTGCACAGGACTAACTTTGTTCGATCATATCTCCCTCATCCGGACTTCGAATTGGGTCATTTTTATACTCAAATCGAAACTCCGGAAGTCCTCTTTCCAACAAGATTACTCTCACAAAAAAATTCATTTTGTAGAAAATGTTATGATCAAAATTGTGAAGGTATGTCAAAATTTTAAAATCATTTTCACCCATTTTTAGCCCAATGTCTTGGAAAAACATATTTTCATTCATATTGGCCATTTTTACTAAATTCCTAGTCCCTTGAGCTTGTGGCATATTTATAGATATATCTAAATTGAGTTGGGATGCATGCATTGGACCCGTTGGTTGAATCCTCTTTACACTAAATGTGAGTTTCAAATTGAGATATGTATATGCATACATGATGGGTGTATTCCTTTTAAATTGAGGTGATTCTCTTGATATCAACCTTGTGTTATGGGTATGTGATAACATTGTGGTTTATGAAAAATTATGTAACGAAAGTGGCGAAATGAAACATTATATAATGAAGGTTGGGAAATGAGGGATTGTGTACTGATAGTCATGATGGTAATTCGGGCTTGGAATTATAATATGGGAGAGGAACCAGGCGTGGGTTGCACTCCCGGGTTGCAAAAATGAATCTAATTAACCTAAAATGAATCGTACGAATTTATGTGAAATAAGTTGGGCTAGCGGTTCCGCGGTAAAAGACCGAAAACTTGCGCAAGATGGGGACCACATGCCCATGAGTTAGTCCCCGAAATGTGATATTGTGTCGTAGTGAGTTATAGAGCTATCTATTACCCAATGGCTTCGCGTAGTCTATTGGGATTAATATGGAGGGGTTTCTATTAGCTACACCCGACGTCGGTTCATTAGAGGTGATACGATTTTGTGAAAATCGGGAATGAAAAATGAAAAATTAATGAATAGTAAGATAAAGAAATGGGTTGATGGAGATAAATCTGGGTGTGCGTGAGTATGTGTGTGTAAAAGAAATAAGTTGGTGAAAATATGTATCTTTATTTGGTTACACCCATCACACCTCACAAGTCATGCATTAGATATGAGTTTATCTTTATCCTACGAGCTTTGGCTCATGTATATATGTCAAACACATTTCATGTTCCGACGAGCGGGGTGATAGCAAGGCTATGGATGCATTGGGAAAGAACAAAGAATGGGAGTTATGATTTCTTTGTTTCGTCTTTTTGTTGTATGTAATAATGAAAGGGATGTAATGAAAATGGTGGTTAACGTTGAATGTATGATATCTCAAATTCTTTGTGATGAATCTAGAAATGTAATTTTGGAACTTGGTTTATCCTACTCAACTTTTTGTATGATATGCTCTATTTACAACATTTTCTTATGTCTCGGGGTTTTACCTGTGGTTAGAATTTATGTATAGCATGTTTGAGGTTTAGTTCACGGACCTAGATTTGGTTCGTGGCAAAAGTGGTCAACATGAGTATTGTAGCTAACATATTGATGTATTTTCGAACAAAAAATCAGACCCTAAATCCTCGGGATGAAACCCCAAAACCGTTTTGAACCCTCTCCAAAACCGGCTCTGTTGAGTTTTGGCGGTCGATAGAACCTATTTTCTAAAATGACCAAAAAATCTAACTTGTTTCACACAACTACCCTTAGATCTAAACATGAAACTTGTAGGGGACTTATTAAAATAGAACATACAAAAAAATGGGCTCATTTGGACTTCATTTGATACCCCAAAACCGAGAACAACATAAGATAGTTTTTGGTAAAAATTTGGAGTAAATGTTGAATTATTTTTGCTTCGAATGAAATGTTCACCCATTTTCCTTAGGTTTTGACCTTAGTGATAAACATGAAACTTGTAGGATATATTTTTGTCTAAATGGTGTATAAAAATCATAACTTAATTCCAAGTTTAGATACCCAAAAACTTGGTCGCCCTTTTAATTTAATACTTGCTTTTAGCCTTAAAAGTTGCTAAGTGTGGTTTGAGCACCCTTTGCTATGAGACCCTAGTTTTTGTAAGATGGTTGATTTCATTAGTCGATTAATGTTTCTAAGTGAATGTACGATGATTTAGAACCCATGCAATCATGTTGAATCATATCTTGTGAATTGTAGCCTTTGCCTCACATACTTGTACTTTATGCTTTGCGCGTTATACCATAAATCTTGCCATGCTAGTTAATGCCATGCTATAAATTGTTGCGGTTGATATCAATGGTACACATTATGAGCATTGTCATTTGCGTCTTGGCATGTTAGAGTCCCTCTATACAAATCGTTATTGGATGTGTTGTGTTGAATTTGTCGTTCTTGGTTCTGTATCTAGGGCGTCCCTGGTTGCTATTTTTTAAAAATATTTTGGGATGTATTCCCCTTGTACACCCTGAGTTCGTCCCCGGTGTTACAAAATTGGTTTTTACACTCTGGGTGCGTCCCCGGTGTTTGAAATAGTTTATGGATATTATTGGGCACCATGGGTTCGTCGCTAGCATTCTGAGTGCGATAGTTTGGATTTTTGGGTAAGTCGGAGAGAGTCTAATTCGACTGATCTAATTCCACTACGGTGGTAAGTCAGAGAGAGCCCAATTATGACTGTCCTAATTCCCTATTCTTGGTTCTTTGCTTGGGGTGATTCGGAGGTCCTAATTCAGCTGACCTAATCCCACTACGGTGGTAAGTCGGAGAGAGCCCAATTTTGGCATACCTAAATCCCTCACTTTGGTACTTTGTATATGTGAACGTTTCTTGAAATCTCTTAGACTTTGGGTTGACACCGGCGCATCACGAGTCTTAAGGTGGGACTTAC
>JAOTRH010000002.1:2613972-2633404 GCA_034768845.1 Heliamphora exappendiculata
TTGTTATTCAAATAGTTCTAGGGGCCCGTTTGATAATTCAAACTTAATTGAATTGAATTAATAGTGAGGTGTGATTGGTAATTAGGTGAGATTAGTAATAAGGTATAATTAATTTTTTTGTGTTTGAATTGAGTGCAATTAAATAACGGATTAGATAATAATTTACTATTCTATTAAGTTAATTTATTTTAAAATTAACTTAAATAAATTAATAAATTAAATTTTATATTATTATTAAGTTTTATGTTATTTATTTTAATATTTTAATATTTTAATATTTTTATTATTTTTTAAAAAATTTAAATTCACTCATTAATTTAATTTTTCCTAATCCCGCACCTCCCCCTCCCTCACTAGTTATCTCCCATTTGGCGGACTAATAGTCCGTTTGGACTATTAGTCTAGAGGCTTAACAAACACAGTATTTGACTATACTCTGAACTAATAGTCCAGGCAGACTATTGGTCAGCCAAAACAATCATGGTCTAAATGTATTTTAGGTAGTATTATTTGGATTAATATTTATATAGATTTAATGAATTTTTTGACGCGTTGTCTGTTAATTACTTAACGCACAATTTTTTTTTTTTTTTTTTTTAATTTAGAGCCAACTGTATAAGAGATAAAATTTTAAGCACTAATAATTTAAATTTTAACTAAATGGGAGAGTTTGCAAAGCGACTGTTAATATCTATTAACTTCTTGTTATTAATTTTAGTTATAAGTTATAATTTTTTTAAATATTCATAATTTTTATCATAACTTATAACTACTCGAATTCTATTTCAACTATAATCTACTATCTTTACTAAATATTTATAATTTTTATTATAAATTATAAATTATAAATTACTACTTTTCAACAACGATATCAAATACATACAGCACCCAACGGTCCTTGCCAGAATTGCCACGCTTTGATTTTGACGAACAATGGGCTCTCCGTTCTCCATGGACTTGGTCCTTACAAGTAGTTCTTGTGGGTTGCGTCTGGACTTGGTCCTTACAAAATTTATATATATGTCTTAAGCCAACAAAAAACTAGCATTTGTCTAAATAAATATTCTTTTTAATTTTTTCTTGTTATGAGAAATAAAAAAATAAAAAAATAAAAAAAATGATAATTATGTTTAAAAAAATTCAAATAAGACAAAACAACTCCCTTAATAGATCTTTAATTTGTGGGTTTTTTGTCCCACTTTCGTGTGCTTCCTATCTCACTTTCTATGTACAGATTTTTCTATGCCTTTGACAATAAGTAAGGCAGGAATGGAATTACGTCAACGTTTGGATTAAATTTTTTTTTTTTGAAAAGCCTACTTGTATAATATTAATGGACTTTTTTCACTTATTTTTATATTTACTTCTTTACAAAAAAAAACCAAATAATTAAAATACATACAAAAAAGCTAGTCCAAACATAGGCGAACCTAGTTTTACTTTGCTCACCTCGATTATATTTATAAAATATAATTATATATCTGTAGATTTTATAAATATAATATTATTAAAAAATAAAAATATTATATTTATTTATTATTTTTCATCTTTATCTTTTATGTATCATCTTTCTAATTCTCATAATTTTTTACCATATTAGTAATAATTTTTATTAGTATTCTGACAAATTACTCCCACTATGGCCTCGGCCTTTTCTTGTTCTTCTCCTTTTTGCTCCGTCTCATTCTTGTTCTTTCCCTCTTTACCTCTGCTTGATAAAATGCAAAAAGAATACAAAACAACTTGTTCCGCCGGACTTCATTGCCATTCTAACATGCAATTGTATGTTTTGAAACTATGATGGATTTGATGTGAAATCCAATTTATACATTTGCGTAAAAGTTAAAAAATTTTCGTTTGGGGAGAGAGGTGGTAGCGGTACCGCTCTTGTCTTTCAGATCTTTTTCTTCCTCTTTTCTTTGATTTTTCATTTTTTGTCCTAATCTCTCTAACCTATTTGCATTTTTCTCCTTTAATTTGTGTGTGATTTGTATTTTGTTATTATTTTTGTGTGATTTTTATTCTTTCATCATTTTTTCTTCAACGCCTTATTTTTTTTGGATAACCTTTTCAAATTTGGCCATTTACTAAATCGGTACAATTAGATAAATGCCGATTTGGTAAGCGACTACCCCTAACTTTCAATATTGAGAGTGTTAAATGAAGAGTAGAATATCATTCTATTTAGCTATGAAGGAAAAACGGCGAAATGCGATTCATAGTAATTGATTTTTATTTTTTATTTATCATGCCGGTTTAGTGTGTTTTAATAATGCCTTCATTGACGATGAAACTCCTCTACCTGTGATCAATGACTCTGTTTCTTTGTTGGGGCACCATATCTAAGTTGATTGGAGCTGGTGAGAGTGAATGTTCTGTCATAATGCTATGACATTATGCAGTGGCTTTCATTTTCCTTACCTTTTGGTCTACCCTATTCATGTGGGTGTTAAATTATTTCCCAAGGGGTATTGCAAGCACATTCTGATCAAATAAATAAATAAAATAAATTAATAATAATAATATCTCTATGCGTTGAAGTTTTGTAGTACTTCATGAGTGGAGGTATATGATCCTCTCTATATGAACGTTTGATTTTTCTTGAGAATTTTCTCCTCTTTATGTGGAGACTTTGTTATCTTTTTGAGAAAATGTTATATTGCATCCGATGTACCTGTTTGATCGACTTTAATTATATTAGATTTGCAATAAATTTAAGTCTCTTGACCTTTTTTGGTTAAAAAATGTGGAATTGAACGGTTGAAAAATACATTATGTTCTACCCGAGACTTCTTTCAAATAATTATATATATATATATATATAAAAAGAATTCCCTCAAATTAAATCATTTGTTTTGTAAAATTTGATCAAATTAATTTTTTTCATAAATATTTTTTTTACAGTGTATGGGAGACGAACGATTCAAATTGTCGTTGTAGCCCAACTCGAACTCACAAAATGAAGTCATAAAATTAAGCCTATACATGTTTGGTCTTCAAAAGTCTATAAGAAAATACGGAAAAAAAAAGTCACAAAAAGCTTATTAAGTGACTTTTCATTTTATTTGGAACTTTTTAAAAAATTGTTAAAATTTTTTGCCATTTCAAATCCTCATGAACACAAGAAGAATTCTTAAAATTTTACTTATTTGGGTTAATATTAAAAGGCATTTTCTAATCACAAAAAAACCAATAAAAGATCTAAACAAATGCACGTTAAGTTCTAAAAGGTTAGGGGAAATTTGAGAGGAGCTCAGCTCATCCCTTGAGAAATTTCAAGTGCAAGTTGAATTTTCACGGGTTGTCCATAAAAGCTGACAATAATAAAATAATTGGAATCTGTCCAACCACTTCCTCAAATGGTTTGTCATTTTACTTAATGCTTATTCTCAGCCTGCGTTAAGACCCATTTTGGTGAGACAGGACCATACAATGCATTATACAGTGCATAAGATGCCGTTTTAATAAAATGTTAGTTTTAAATTTTATTACAACGCCGTTGTTTCAATAAACACCTTATTAAAACATCATTTTATGCACTGCACAAAAGTATTGCACGGCAAAGAATACCTTAAAAGTTATTTAAAAAAAAATAGATTTTAAACCAAATTATTTGGCATTCTAAAAAAAACTAACTATTTTACTTCCTTTTTTAACGAAAAAAAAGTTGTTCACATCTCAAACACAACTTTTTTTTAATTATAATTAACTATAATATCCACAATTAAAAAGTTAAGAAAAAAATGTTATTCACATCTCAAACACAAAACTGTTTTTTTAATTAAAAATAACTATATATAATACCCATAATTAAAAGTTAACTCTATTCACACACAAAAAAAACATGTCAATATTTTAATACCATAACTTAAATACAAAAACTATTGGCATATTTAACGTTCAATAAAAAAACAATAAAAAATGATCTTAAATAATTTATTTATTTTCTTAAAGTAAAACTTTTTAAAAGTCAAAGCCTATGGACATTACAAACAAGAACTCATTTGCCTAAATAATAATGGGTCATGATAACCATTGTTCACCATGCATTAGTTAATACGTTAATCAGAATAAAAAATATCAATAGTAATATACTTTTGAATGTAAAATTTATTATTTTTACAAATATTAATTATTTTGAACACATAACAATAGATTATATGCTTATTATTCACCGCCTAATAAACAATGATCCGCATATTTCAATATTAATAAAATGAAAAACAAATTGTCAATTATATCACCATCATATACTTTTCTTTTTCATAACCACATAAGCAACAGATAAGTATCCTAAACTTTGCCCAAGCGTTTGCATTCTAAAAAAAATAATAACAATTAAGACTTTGTTTGGTCTAATTTTTTTTTCAAAGTTTTTTCTTTAATAGTGCCTTAAAAAGTTCATTTGTTTGGTTTCTTAATGTAATTAATCGAATTTTTTCACATTTTTTTATATTTATTTTTTAACAAAAAAACAAAAAACCTAAAATAAAAAAAAAAAACTGGATCAAACACACGCTAAAGATCCCAAACTAATGCGAATAACAAAGGCCCAAATTCTCCCATTCAAACGATAATAGTCAACCAATTCCCAATCAGGAAAACAAATCTATCGTCAACCAATTGAATGACTAATATTCACAAATTAATCACCGTCACACAAATAGAATACATATCCGTGAAAGAAATAAATGAAAATTTTATACAATAATGATTAGCCTAGCAGTATATAATATGAAACAGAATATTGAACAAAAACATCACGTAAATAAATTAAGTGTGTTTAAAATAAAAATATTGGTATGAATGATTGGTAAAATTAAAAAAAATAAAATCTATTATAAAAAAAATTAAAATTTAATTTTAGAAATAATGCATGTAACAACTGCATAAATTATCACATAACTACAAGTTCAGCAAACTCTATACCGACTGAATACAAATTGAAAGAAACTAAATTAATTAAGGCAATTTAAATACATACATACAACGTATATAAATTAGTAAATGTAATAGGTAAAGGAAGTAACAAGATTAGTGTTAGTAGGGTGGAGTTAGAGTTTTTACTTAAAAGGGGCAAAAATATTAAACTATATATAATAGAGAAAAGTGTTACTCAAAAAACTTATATATATCAATTAGATTATTGCAAAACCCAATACATTAACTAATTTAATAGAGATACCCAATCAATTTATGTTGACAAATTACAAAAAAAAAAAACACAATAATTTACCTTTTTATGTTTGTTTTACATTTATTTACAAGATTCATGGTTGCTCACCCATATTCATATTTTATATTTTTTTATGTAAATTCTCTCGTTGCTATACTACATAAGTTTTGGGAAAAAAAGACATATCAAATATGTAAATCAATCAATTAAATTAAATCTATGAACAATTAAAATTGAAATTGAAAATCATTTGAGTTTTAAAGAAGAAATAATTATTGGGAACAAAAAATAAGTCAATTTGTCAATGAAAATTGTCATTAATGGGTAAGCTGCAAAAAGTGTTGACGACAGAGCACAAATTATTAAAATTAGGGTTCTTGGCACTAATGCAATTTTTAATTTATTACAATAAAAATATTAAATTATAAATTTTTAAAGAAAAAAAAGGGAAAAAGCAAGAATGTAAAGTTTTTTAAAAACCAATATCGATGTTGTTACAATATAAGTAAAATTGAATACGTTACGAAAAATATTAGTAAAATGATATAATTTTTAAATTATCTCTTCAAAATTATAAAATAAAATAAATTGCAAAAACATCTTGTCAAGGGCATTTTGGGTATAAATTTTTTTACATAATTTTAATTTTATAAAACACCAAACAAGTACAATTCATTAATATAATCGTATAGATAAAGACAAGACAAGATTATAATTTAAGAGAACAAGTTTTAAAAATTTAAAGTATTAATGAAGTGTTGTAAAATTTAAGTGTGACCCTTATTAACTCCACTCATAATATTAATGAAAGTACTGAAAGACGAATAAATCTAGATTAATATGAGATTTGTAAGTAAGAAAATGAATAATCTTAGGCTTTAATTAACAATTAGCTTAAAAGTTAATTTTATTTTTTAAGTTTTTCGAGCTTTTAGCAAAAAAATTAAATTAGATTCAAAATAGGTTGTTTGGTAACTTAATTTTTAAACTAATTTTTTTGAAATTGATTATTTAAGTTAAAAGTTAGCTTTTTTATTTTTTAGTCAAAATGGATAATTTTATCATTCTATATATTTGATATTAACAATTATATGTAGTTAGTAGTGATAGTAAATAAGTTATAAGAAATGGGTATTATTGTATTTTAAAGTGGTTAAAGTTTAAATAGAATATTACGAGAGTTTGTGTTTAATTTAATTTTTTAACTTTTTAAATTTTTTAAATTTTTGTTTTTTTGCCAAACGAATAACCTTAATTTTTTAGTATTTTTAGTTCAAAACTAAAAAGTCAAAATTATCAATCAAAGCCTTAATATAACTTTTGATAAAGCATAATGAAAAAAAAAAGTTCCCAAATGTGCCTTAATGTAACTTTAATTGACCCTCATTAATTGAGGTAAAAAGTTTAAATTGATTTGATAATAATTATTATTTATTTGCTTGACAAATGTGCCCACAGAACAGAACCACCATTTATTTATTAATTAGTTTGTACTAGAACTAGTCAAAAGCATTGCCATTGGTGGTTTATTTATTTAATTTGATTGATGCTCTCACACACGCTGGTTTACGCCGCGTTATTTATTAGGTGAAAACTATTTAGTACTATCATAATACTTAAGTCTTGTTTGGATTCAGTTTAATGTTTGATTTTTAGTCTTTAAATTAGAATTTAATTTTTTTTGGTTAAAATTATGATAAATTAAAAAAATTATAATTTATAACTAAAATTAATAGTAAAAAATTAAAAATTAACCTACAAACACTCTTAATATAACAAAAATAATAAACAAATAAAAATTTCAGCATTCTACAGTACCACACATAGGGAGAAGCATTGAAGCCACCTAAAAGTTGAGAATTAACTTGCTCCTTAATAACTTGTGATTACCAATTAATTTAATTAGGGACTGTTTGATGGCTGTTATCACACTTAAATGCTTTTTTTTTTCTTTTTTTTTTGGTGATGGAGTAATTTTAACAGGTCTAATTTGTTACAATTCTCTAAATACACGTAATTAATTACTGATAAAAAGTACGTGCATTAAATAAATTCGAATATTTTGGGACCTGTAAAGCACGAACATAGAACTCCAATAACTATTCATAATGAAAGGGAGTCACTTTTGACATGAAATAGGCTTCCCTTCAATATTCAAGCAACGAACCTTTCGTTGTTTTGAGATAAAATATTTTATAATAAAAAATATTTTTTTTATATAAAATTATTTTATTAAATTTTTTTTTTTTTATTTTTTAATATTTCGGTGATACTTAAAAAAATATTTTTTTAACAAAAAAAATTTGCCATCATCACTTGTGTTGTCGCCGTCGAAACCATCACCACTGTTGTCATTGTCACCACCACCTCTGTCGTTGCCACCACTAGCATCATCATTATAAAATGACTTATACTTAAAAAAAAAAAAAATTTAATTTTTTTATTAATAAATAAATAAAAAATTTTACGTCGAAATAAATAAATTATTAATTTTTTTTAATTTTTTTCCCAAACAATAGGTCATGCATTAACTGCAAAACTCATTAATAGATTGTCGTAAATTACATTGGAAAGATTAATGTCATTAATAGCCATTTTTGTTTGGAATAAATTAGAATTTGATAAATTATAGTAAAAAATAAAAATCACAAATAGATGATGGTAATTCTTGAAATTATACATATAATTAATAAGATGAATAAGATATGCATGAACTTATTATTAAGAAAAAAGACAGATATATTTGAATTTGAATTTAAATTTGAATTTAAAGCGTTACATACAACAATGCACAGCATAGTACTGTGCACTTGGAAGGTTCAATTTCTTAATCTATTTTTATAGTTAAATTCATTTATTATAAAAGAATTTATCGATTTTATTATATATATAAAATAAAATAAAATAAATTTGATATTTATAATTATGTGATCGAATAATATTTATTAAATTATTTTTTTTCAAAATTATATTTATAATTCATTGGTGATTGATGTAAGTCATTATTTATTGTACCATCATTTATTTTTCCACCAGTTATAAAAAAATAAATAAATTTAATTCTAAAACTGTATTAAAAAACAATACATGCATTTCTGCGCAACAACCACCTCAACATGCTATCCACTTTGTCCAAATGCAAACACTCAAATATATAACATAAATTTATATATGTATATGAATAAAAAAATTACAGTATTAAGAAAATTCAACTTGGAAGGTTTTGAATATATATGGAGAAAATTGTAATGGCAAAACTTGTATGGTCAAGCTTTTAGAATTAGTTTTTAATTTTTTGTTATTAATTTTATTAATAAATTATAATTTTTTTAAAAATATTTATAATTTTTATTACAAATTATAATTATTTTTTATTATATTTTAACTATAAATTAATAAATTTATTAACTATTAATAATTTTTATTTTATTTTATTTATGGAAAGTACAAGAGCAGAGAGAGGAGAAAAGGGAAGAGAAGAAAGAGAATAGGAGGATTCGAACCGCTGAGCGAAATAAAAAGCTTATAAAACTAAAATCTTTGAGCTCCCAAACTCCTCCTTAATAATTTTTATTATAAAATATAATTTATAAACTATTAATTTCGAGAATAACAAACACCTATATATTATTATTATTATTTTTTTGTTTGTTTACGGCAATCAGCATCTCATCAACGTTGCTTGCTTCCGTTGCCTAAATTCTACGAAACATATTAAAATAATGTTTATTGATTTCATGTTAACAAGAAGCTACCGATGTCAATGATATTTATACATACAAAACTAATATAATATGATCATATATTCTTAACCCCTGTTTGATTTAATTTTTTTTTAAAAATTTTACTTAAAAGAAAAAGTTTATTTATTTAGTTTCTTATCATAATTAATTAGTTTTAAATATTTTTTTATATTTATTTTTTATCAAAAAAAATCAAAAACTTAAAAAAAACTAAGGCTTTCGGCCAATGATTTAAAAAAAATAAAATTTAATATGCAAGGTCCATTAATAAAATTTTTAATGCGTGAGATTCAATCGTTTACAATACAGATAAATTTAATACAAACAGATAAATTTATCTGCATACATTACATATAAATTTATATGTAATGTATGCAGATAAATTTATCTATCATCTTATTTTATATAAGACAGATAAATTTATTTGTATTCTTTATACAGATAAATTTATCTATATCTTTTTATTTATGCAACACAGATAAATTTATTTGTCATCTTATTTTATGCAATACAGATACATTTATCTGTATTTTTTATACAGATAAATTTATCTGTCTTCTTATTTATGCAAGACAAATAAATTTATCTGTGTGTTTTATACGTGTTTTAAAAATGTATATTGTTCTTTATATATATAATTTTATTTGTATATTTATTTATGCAAGACAGTTAAATTTATTTGTGTATTTTATATATATTTTAAATATATATAAATAAATTTATTTATTCTAGAATCTAACTGAATAGCGTGCATTAAAATTAAATCTCACGTATTTTTTTTTTTTTGTAATAAATGAAAGATAAAATTAACACTACCTTAAGTTATGACTAATTTTTCAAAAAAAAAAAAACCTATGAAAAGCACAAGCTTATCCCTCTCTTTGCATGTTCAAATTGGAAAAAAGTTTGTTCCAGTGATCGCTGTCACTTGGGTTTGGATTTGGGACCCACTTGCCGTGTTTATGGCTTTGAGTTTCCGAGACTGGAGAAGCTTTTTTGGGGATATATGAAAATAAAAGGATTGGCTGGAATTCGGAAATTGCTGAATCTAGAGACCGAAAAGGTAAAAAGGTTTCTCGGGAATTTTGGTATTTGGGTTTCTTCTTGGATTGGATGATGAATATTTTGCGTTCTTGTCTTTGGAATGTCGGTGACTGTATATGAATTTGGAGTGTTATCTAACGCAGAAATTGGGTTATTTTCAATTTTTATGCCAAATTTGGGAGATTTAATATTTGCTCAAAAACGCTCTTGCTGATGCGGGCTCTTTCAGCAATCCTGTTCGATGATCTGGGTTATTGGTTTTGTGCTCCCAGCGTGATTACTGATTTGGGTTTTGCTCAAATTGTGCTTGGTGATCTGGGTTCTGCTCAAAACTGTGTTTGGCGATCTGGGTTCTGCTCGAAATTGTGTTTGGTGATCTGGGTTTTGCTCTGGAAAGGGGTTTGTGCTTGCAGGTGGGTGGGCTGTTCGATCAATCGGCTGTCGGTTGGTGAAGTTTCTTTTTTTTTGGATAAGACAGAGATCAATAATTGAGCTCTGGTTTAGAGCAGGAGCTGTGTGGGTTCTGTGTAAACTTCATAAAATCTCGAAATTTTCCATTGTTGCTCATATGGCAGTTCATTTACTTGACTGTGGATACTGATCTATTTCTACATTCCTATATATACATTTCAAGTGAGGGGTTCAACGAAATTCATGAGTTTGGGCGATGAATGGTGGTAACTACAAAATCAGCCAAGTGATTGTTGGGAGGTTTTGATTTTTGTCTGAAAATTTGATATGGGTCATTTGTAAATTTCGCTATTGTACAGCAAATATGGGAATCTTGTAAAATTATCTTGGGGGTTCTTGGAGATTTTGGTGATGTTATATTGCAATTGATTTTTTATTTTTCCCCCCCTACAGTTTCATACCGATTCATGGCAACTGCTTCTCCATCTCCAAATTCTTCACCCTCTGCAGCCTCGCCGCCAGCTTCCACTCATCCACCACCTCAGCCTTCCACTCCACCACCTCAGCCTTCCTCTCCTCCACCAGCCCCGACTACAACTTCTCCATCTTCACAGCCCAATGTGAATCCACCGGACCCGGCATCTCCTCCTACTCATTCCTCACCACCTCAATACCTTCCTACCGCTAACCTGACATCTCCTTCTCCGGCTTCGCCATCGCCTCCACCACGATCCCCAGTGGGCTCACCACCACCTACTGGGAGTTCATCGCCAGTGGCGCCAACGACGTCCCCTCCGCCACAACCGGTTTCTCCTTCTCCACCTCCTCCAGCGAATAGTCCACCCCCATCCTCAAATTCTCCACCTCCGCCATCGTCAGATCCACCTGCAAGTTCACCTCCTCCTCCATCACCGCCTCCATCTCCCCCGCCTCCATCAGCTGTTCCACCACCTATTTCATCTCCGCCTCCATCGTCTAATCCACCAAAGAGCTCACCTCCACCACCAGCATCAGAATCCCCAAAGAATTCACACCCTCCACCCCCATCAAAAACACCTGCAAGTTCGCCTCCGCCTCCTGGAAATTCTCCACCTCCATCATCATCAAAGCCGCCTGGAGGTTCACCCCCACGACCAGCCTCTGAACCACCCCAAAATTCACCTCCACCAACAACATCAAGCCCACCTGTAAATTCACCTCCTCCACCAGCAGCAATGCCACCTGGTGCAGCACCACCACCTCCTCGGAGTACACCAGCTAGTCCACCACCATCTTCTCCACCTTCCTCAAATTCTCCTCCAAAAACACCACCATCCATAGTGCATCTATCGCCACCTCCTCCCTCACTTCTGTCTCCACCATCCCTTTCTCCTCCTTCTCAAGTTCCAATTCCACCATCAGGTAATCCAACTATCAACAATCCTAGTGTCGATGCACCAGAAAAATCTAATTCCACAGGTAATGGGGGCCTTGGTACAGGAGGTTCAGTGGCTATTGGTCTAGTACTAGGTTTCATACTGCTTAGTGTCATTGGCACTGCTGCCTGGTGCGTAAAGAGGCGAAAGAAGGAGGTTTCTGAACTCAATGGCGGTTACATTTTGCCAACCTTGCTGGGTTCTTCCCCCAAATCAGGTAATTCTAAGAAAACGCTGGTTATGGAAATCGTTACTTCAGAATTTATGCTTTTCTCTTTGTATCTCCCTTATAGTTTTGAAATTAATGTCTTCACGTGCATGTGGACTGTATTTTGTTCTTACCTTTAGATGGTTGAGAATAATTGACACAGAAAATGTTCGGTTTTGCCACATTGTCTATCAGTCTTCTTTTCAGCTTAAGTATTGCCGGCTGTACATGAACCTGGAGGCCTTAATTATCAACTGAAAAAGATACTCAGTAGGGTGGAAATTGTTGACCAATCTCAGCAAGATATAGTTTTTAATCTCATCCCTGGCATGTTTGCACACAATGCATATGGAAAGTAAGTGAGAAATTTCCAATTAAAAATATGATGATTCGTGATTTATGTCCAGATTCTGCCTTAATGAAGGCACAGGCATCGGCACACCATTTTGCAAGTGGTTCTGGCAGTGATTGTGTATATTCATCATCAGAGCCTGGTGGTTTAGGCAATTCAAGATCATGGTTTACTTATGAAGAGCTAGTTAAGGCAACAAATGGTTTTTCAGTGCAAAATCTTTTGGGTGAAGGTGGATTTGGTTGCGTATACAAAGGATACCTAGCGGATGGGAGAGAGGTAGCAGTAAAGCAGTTAAAAATTGGTGGGGGACAAGGGGAGCGAGAATTTAAAGCTGAGGTTGAAATTATCAGTCGCATACACCATCGTCATTTGGTTTCACTAGTGGGTTACTGCATTTCTGATAACCGAAGGCTGCTTGTCTATGACTATGTGCCTAACAACACCCTTCACTTCCATCTTCACGGTAAATTTTCATTCTTATGATTGAAGGCTTGGTTTATATTGGTGGCTAACTAATGTTGGGGGTTGTCCTTGCATTTTTGTAGGACAAGATAGGCCAGTTATGGATTGGACAACACGTGTGAAAATCGCTGCTGGTGCAGCTCGTGGAATTGCTTATCTCCATGAAGACTGTAAATGGCTATATTCCTCGTTTGCTTTGTTTGATGAATATCTACTTTCAGCATTTGTTTAACACACATAACGAAATCCCAACGAAAGAAAAATCTAAAGAGTGAAAAGATGGGTACAAAATATGACAGTAATGAGCTGGTACAGATTGGCATTTTAGTTTGACTATGTGTTACACCATCGACTCACGGATCAAAATGAATATTACAATCACTGTGTTGATTGTAGGAATAAAAATAGGTTCCCTTAAATGAAATCACAGAATATGGGATGAGAGGAGGGGGGAAACAACAATGTTTCATTATTTGGAATATGAAAATGATTGGCTTGACAAAGAGATATAGTATGTTATATGCATTAAACACAGGGTTCTAAGTTGCGGTATCAGTATCAGCGATACGACTATGTATTGGTACCGATATCGGAGTCGGAGATTCAAAATTTCGATACATATCAGTCGATATGATACGTAACGGCTGATATTTAAACCTTGATTAAACGTTGTTATGCTGAAGATGTAATGATCTTCTCACTGAGCACATAACCTTGATTTTCCTCAGCACCTCTCATTCTGGAAGATTTTGTCGTGAATATCATTATTCACCTGCTGTTATCTTGATCAGTAGTGAAGCCTGTCTTTAAGTATTGGAATACTAACATCAAATTACAGGAAATAAAATCCCAGTACTGTGTCATTTCCTTGATAAGTGCATTATTCGGCCATGGCAAACTTATTGTCATCATTTCCAATGAATAACTTCCTTTGTCTGCTTTTGCCAATCAAAAACAAAAAACAAATCTTCCCTTTTGTCTGCTGACTTTTGCATATTGGATCTATATGCATGACAGGCCATCCAAGGGTCATTCACAGGGATATTAAGTCAGCAAATATTCTTTTAGACAACAACTTTGATGCTCGGGTATGTTAGTTGTTACAAAAGCCATTTTTATAGTCCTCTACTCCTCTTGTTACGTAGAATGTAGTTTTACGGTTCCTGTTTCTCACTTTACAGGTTTCTGATTTTGGGCTTGCTAAGTTAGCTCTTGATGCAAATACACATGTAACCACACGGGTTATGGGAACCTTTGGGTAGGCAACCCCATCTGTGATTGGTCTGGACAATCATCAAGGCTTTGAAAGGACAGGTTTCTAAATATCTCTATTGGTTGATTTCAGATACATGGCTCCTGAATATGCATCAAGTGGTAAATTGACTGAGAAATCTGATGTATTCTCTTTTGGAGTAGTTCTTCTGGAGCTGATTACTGGACGCAGGCCTGTTGATTCATCTCAACCCTTGGGAGAGGAGAGCCTGGTTGAATGGGTAGGCTTTATGACTATGAACATGGTCACTTATCAAAAAAAAAAAACTAATAATAATATGAACCTGACATTTAGTTTTCTCTAAGTGCCACCTATAACTTAACTTTTGAAGTGCTATTTTGTGTTTAGGCATGCATGAACTGATGATACAGTTAGCCGATATATGTGGCAAGGTTATCCCTCCCTTGAAAGTTATAGGTGGTAGTGTCATCAGAGGCATGGGCTTGATACCAATACAATCCTATGCCTCTATCTTTTCCTTATTTCATGCTAGTTCGATACTCTTTTGTGAATATATTTTTTATTAGTGGTACTCAGGTATTATTGTTAGCAAAGGATCACACAAATATTGTGCACCTTCTTTCAGAACTGTAGTCTGTAGGTGTAGTAATTGCAATACTAGGCAAACTTTTTGCGACTATACAGCCATGCTGCTCTAAAGCAACAGTTCTGATGTGGAAACTTCTACTGCTTTTACTTTGAGCCATGAAACCCAAACGGATTTGAGAAGTTCTGAATTTCTCTTCAAGCTTGCTTCCTTTTTCCTGTAGGGATCTGATTACAACAAAAGGATGGATATACAAAGAAATCCACTAATTCTATGTGGGAATTTTTTGATGATGAAGTTTTACATAATTCAGATGCTAATAACTCTATGGATTTGTTCTTCAAATCTAGCAAGGCATGGGATGAAAAACAGATTAACTATTTTGGGCAAATTTTGTATAGGAGCTTGTGAGATTTTTATACATGCACGTATACAAGTGCACGCATAAAAAATGATAGTGGATGAGAGGAACTTCTTTATTTAAGCATAGAGACCAACATGGGTTAGATCTCTTAAGTTCAAATAGGATTTAGGACAATTGTTTCATGATGATGACTGACCTTTCCCGTCTTTGGAGTCTAAATGTACCTGTTAATTGACGACTATGACAACCATATAGCAGGTTGTCATGGGACTTGACTATCTAACGTTAATAAGACACACTACACATCTGTAGCAGCTTCCTACCATTATTGCGGGCCATAATGTTACTGGGAGACCGGATGCCATTAGTTAATTAACTCTCGCATTGGTGTCACAGCTGATTTTAGAGCCACTCCCGCCGCATGGAATTAGGATCCTTGAATATTGGTAGGGAAGAGTATGCCTACCAGGTCACATGAAGTCCGCTTACTGGCCATATGACAGAATGGATCCCTTTGGAATTTTGGTGAATTCATTCTCCCTCTTCGTTTGTTAAAGTAGAAGAGCCACCATAATGCCAATCCAAAAAGGAATCCTTCAAATCAAAGTACTGACCAAGAGACGACCCAGACAAATATTATACCTGCTCCTTTTCTGAAATTGAGGGAGTTAAATTCCTCTTGAAGAAGATATCAGAAAAAAGAAGAAAAAAAAAATCCTCTTGGAGAAGATACGCAGGGGCAATTTGGAGATATTTATATTTCTTTTGCAGAGCTCAATTACTAAAAGCAGTGCATTTAGCGATTCATAATCATTTTATATTAGCATTTACTTGTCAGGAATAAAAAATAAAAAACACTGCATTTAACTATGAGCTTTTTTAATAAAGCTTGACACTTGTACATTTTATCCTGAATTTTTGTGTCCCACGTTTAGAAGAGAACATACAGATTTTTGTGTCCTACGTTTAGAAGAGAACATCCAGATTCAACATAATATTCTGAATTTCCATTTATTTTGATCTTCTATACTTGTAAAGAAATTGGAATTGATAAAATAGCCCAGGACTGAGTCTGTTTTCTCGTTGAAGACCCGGCTAATTAAATTTGAAGTCCATTTAGTAGATCCCTACAAATGAGGACTTCATCTTAGGAGCATACCAGAGTCCTCTCAGTTCTTAGCTTCCTACAAATGAGGATTTCATCTTAGGAGCATACAAGAGTCCTCTCAGTTCTTAACTTCCTACGTAGGATCTAAGCAGTCCTTTATTAATGATCTCTTTTCAAATTTGTTTATTACTTAGCACCCCGAAAAAATGCTTATTACTTGACAAGGTGTCTGATTGAATTCACTCTCCTTTTTTTTCCTTCCTTTTGGAGACCTAATTCTCACCATAAATTTGATAAAAGGTTCTAAAATCATTGATAGTATACATTCACATTTCATTTTTGCTATTTATCAGACCTGATTCTGTATATATATATATATATATATATATAAATTAAAGTTGCATTGATAGGATACATTCATATTTCATCTTTAGTATTTATCAGAACAGTTAGGCATTGGCAAAGGCAATGTAATCCTAATTGATAGACTTGTGAGGATTGAATACCCATAACTTTGCACATTTAAAAGTTTAATGTTCTTTCTTTCAGGCTCGACCTTTGCTTAATCAAGCTCTTGATACAGAGGAATTCGAAGGCTTGGCAGATCCAAGGCTCGAAAACAACTATATAGATAGTGAAATGTTCCTAACGATTGAGGCTGCTGCTGCTTGTGTGCGACATTCAGCTGCAAAGAGACCACGGATGGGTCAGGTAAGTAACTTAGGATTCACAAGTGACTCGAAAATTTCCTAAATTACTTCTTGGGATATGATGTTGTTGGAGATCTTGCTCTTAAGTATTTCTTATCTTCTCAGGTTGTGAGAGCTTTTGATGGTATGGCTGCCGCTGACCTAACCAACGGAATGCGTGTGGGTGAGAGTGAAATATTTAACTCTGCACAACAATCTGCAGAAATTAGATTATTTCAGAGGATGGCATTTGGTAATCAAGATTACAGTACAGATTTTTTCAGTCAAAGTAGCTTAAATAGTTAGGCCATCTTTGGATCATAGATTTGTGGAGCAATTTCTGTAGGGAAAGTAAAACGTAAAGGAAAGGATAAGAAGATAATGAAGTGAAAATGCCGAATTCATTTCTTTAGTTTCCTATCCTTTATCTTTCCCTTGATAAACCCCTCCGCAACTCTATCATCCAAACACAGCCTGTGAGAATGCAGGAGATATTGGATAACATTAGGGCAAATTAGATCAGAAAATTTTGTGGAAGCAGGCTGAGTTGCCGGTGATGTAGATGCGGTGACTTCACTGAGAGGTATTGATTTGTGTCAAATTTGAAGTCGAACTCTTGATCAGATTTTGTAAGTAGGATTAGATTTTGTAAGTAGGATTATTCGCGGTATATTAGATAGGATTTTTTGTTTTTGTTTCTTATTTCAAGCAATTTTTTCCCCTGTAAGTAAAGGGATGGAAGTTCTGGTTGTCCCCAATATATTTGTTATATTGTTAGCCAATATATTTGTTATATTGTTATATGGAAGTTCTGGTTGTCCCCAATATATTTGTTATATTGTTAGTTCTGGTTGCCCCCAATATATTTGTTATATTGTTAGCCAATATATTTGTTATATTGTTATATGGAAGTTCTGGTTGTCCCCAATATATTTGTTATATTGTCCCCAATATATTTGTTAGCAAAACTTCTTTTAAAGGTTGTTCTTCCTTTTCAAATTCTTAAGATATTTTACATCTACATGTAAACTAGCTCTATGGGTACCTGCACACCATGTTTGGTGCAGTTAAAATTATGATTTCATAAATTATAACTAAAAAGATGTCATTATGATTTTTTTTCAAAAGTTATAAATATTTGTTATAGTTGTAAACTTGTAGCTTTAAACGGTAGAGTTTATGTTTATTGATTTAGAATCATAAACTACAAATAAAAAATTATAAGCACACGTATTTGGATCTTTTTAAAAACTTTTTACTAAATTATAAGTGAAAAGCTAAAAATTAATTATTAACAAACACATCTAAGGGGGATGAAATCACAAAACAAGAAACTAGATAACCAACTATGGCATTTGGAACATTTGGTTGATGCAAATGCAATTGAAAATTGAATATTGCATAGAATTAAGATTAGAAGCTCTACTGAACACCATTACAGAAAATAGAAGAACTTCAGCCTACTGGGTAATTTCCAGGACTTGGAAAGAGCAAAAATCAACTTTACAACCATAATGCTAAACTTTGAAGGTTAAGGCTTTGTTTGGATCTTTGATTTATGATGGAATTTATGGAGGGAAAATAAAATGCAGGGGATTGGGAAGCAAGGAGAGGCAGAAGTCTATATAATATAACATGAAAGCAAGGCACATTAGAAAAAAAAAATCCCATAAATCTTTAGTTTTTAATTTCTATATTTTTATTTTTTTATTCTTTTGTATTGACTCGATTATTAAGCTGCATGCTAAATATGTTTTTTATTGGCAAATATACACCTATTCACTATAACACGTGATTTTTTACAAAGTTTGACCACTTCACCTCCTATTTGTTTTCACATCCAAATAGAAAATCAAAGAAATATGAAATTGTTTTCATGTTTTTTTTTGGCAAATTTCTTTTGATAAATGTTTCTGAAAATAACTTATTTTTCAGAAAATACTCAATATATTTTCATATTTTTGAAAAAAAAAATTGCACAATAGTTTTGTTGATTATGATTCCCTGTATTGACGTTTTAAGGGACATGTTTCGTTACAGTTTTGCCCTTAAAAACTGGCAATTCTTTTGCTTGAAACATTGAGACGCAGTAAAGAAATAAATATATATAACAACTTTTAAATTTTAATTGTTACTGTGTGACCTAGTGATCACGGGTTCGAGGCGTGAAAACAAGTTCTTACAAATGTAAAGTAAGATTGCGTACTATAGATCCACTGTGGTCAACCTCTTTCCTTGACCCTAGATATACGGGAGTTTTATTCACCTGCCTTTTTTAGTATGAGTTATTTATTTATTTATTTTTTTTGATTAGGGGATGGGAGAGCTAAGATTTAAACCCGAGTTAGTGAGCAGATCAAATGGTTCCTTAACTACTATAACAGATACCTTGCTCTTAATATGAGTCATTTGATCTATAATAATATTATGGTGACTAACTTATTTTATTAAATTAATGTATTATAAGATATGGTATTCATTCAAATATTAATAAAAGTAGAATTCATGTGAGATTTATTGCATGAATTCTTTGAGATTAGTTCGTACAAAATTTTGTCTGGACTTTAATTAAGCCTCCACCTAACAAATGGTGGGATTGATTCTTCAAAATTAGTCGAGGTGCGAATAAATTAATCT